>JAZGLO010005422.1:57500-95000 GCA_036873155.1 Biomphalaria sudanica | reverse complement strand
CTAATAACGCTAATAAATGTTTGAAATCCCTCTTCTAATAAATAAAACACATAATTTTCTCATTACGAAAATTGGTTGTTCCAGATTTTTTATGAAAAAATAGTTTAACTCTATTTATGTAAAATCGCACTTCTCTCTTACACTACATTTAACTTTCTAGCTAAAACGTTAGGAAATCTAATTATCGTTAATAATATGCTCCGATTTTTAACGAAAACGACTTCCTAACACCAAAGTATGGTTTGAAAAATCTCCATAAGGCTATGGTACATCTAATTTTCATAACAGACCATCCCACAAATTTAATTAAAGGCATTTGATTAATCTGGAATCCTTTTTTTCTCTCACTATAAATATATAAACATCCGGAACAATCTATTGTAGAAACTTAAAACTAATGCGATGTTTCGGGAGGGAAATTAAATTTTAATCAGATTTTTAATAGCTTTTAGTCTTTTTTTTTCCTCGCTATTAACATAACGGACAGACAGACTGACAGACAAAACCAAAAATAGCATCTTTAATCCTTTTATATATATATATATATATATATATATATATATATATATATATATATATATATATATATATATATATATATAATTATATATATATATATAAATTAAGTCTAACTAGCCCATCAAATGAAATGCTAGAAGAACTCACTCGGTGCACCAATGTCTATGAACACTCGAGAAGCTGCTCGTATAGATGACATTTTTTAGTCTAACTAGGACGTGTGACGTAATGGAATTTTTTTCCTTTGACGTCATATGGAGTTAATTCTTTAAATGAAATGCTAGAAGAACTTACTCGGTGCACCAATGTCTATTTACCCTCGAGAAGCTGCTCGTATAGATGATATTTTTTAGTCTAACTAGGCCGTGTGACGTAGTGGATTTTTTTCCTTTGACGTCATATGGAATAAATTCTTTAAATGCTAAAACAACTCGGTATAGTAATGTTTGTTAAACCTCGTAATGTGACTCGCATTTTAAGACATAATAGCTAGATTTAGATCTAATCTAGAATTTTACACTAGATCTAGATTTTTTTTTACACTAGAGCTAGATTTTTTACACTAGATCTAGATTTTTTTTTTTACACTAGAGCTAGATTTTTAAAACTAGATTTAGATTTAAGTTCTAATAAAAATTATTATAGAATCTAGATCTAGAATTTCTTGGTCTAGTTTAGAATGTTTATTGTTTTACATGTTTCGGATGTACCTTCAGAGTTGTAGTCCAAACCTCCCGTAGGGATGGGAGCGGGCAGGGTTTGAACCTGGGACCATCGATGAATAAAACGACAGTTTAGCGTGCAAACCGCACTACCAGACAGCCATAATTTAGACTAGATCAAGATCTATAATTTTAATTTCTAGGCTTAGAGTGTAGATTCTTATTTCTAAAGTCTGGATTGTCAATATGTCAATATTGCAATGTTATAAAATACTAAAACTAATCTACTATTTTAATATTTCATATTGCAATTAGTCTATTAATTGATTATCTAGTGTTTTTTTTTATATAACTCTTATCTAAATTACATCTACATTATCCCAAATATATATTTTAGATCTAGATCTAGTAGATATAGATATTGAGATCGCCAAATTAGTAGTTTAATTTAGGTAGATCTACATCCTCATTCTAGTTCCATTTAAAAGAAAATGTTCAATACCAAAATATTATCTAAAATCGCCATTCTGACATATTGTACATATCCGGTAGTTGTCATTCCGTAATGTGTAGGAATATTATCAATAGTAGGCTATTGGTTTGTAACCAGTTTGTCCTTAGATCAAAAGCAATGCCTGGTCGTGCGGTGAGCGCGCAGGACTAATTATCTTTACGGTCTCGGTTTCATACCCTGCTCGATGCCATCCTCAGTCGACCAGCGAATATGCTGATCCGACAGGGATCCGTCTCCCACGGGGGCCGCCTCTGAGTTTGTGTGGCAACACAAACTCTCTTTGTAATCCTGTTTTTATTGATTCTATTTTGTCAGGTAACAGAAATAATTGTGGAACATTTCAGCTTGATTCGAGATTGAAAAAACGTGTAAAAAATCTTTATAAGACAGTGTGATTTGATATAAGCTTTATGAAAATAGTTTGTGTGGAAAATAAGCTGAACATATTTTGATATATCAAAGAGACAGACGGAAAGCACAAAAACAATAATAGGGGTCCAAAAAATGGACCTGACAATATTTGAACATCCGTTCTGTTGTTGATTTTTTGCGAATTACGAAATAGTTAAAACATGAATATCTTTACATGTTCAAAATACATTAACAAACGGGACAGAATATTTGAGAAACAGAAACACATTGAAGCGATAAACACATTAGATCAATAGCTACAGCCAACGGATTGTATTGTAAGTCTCTTAGCAGACGAGAAACCCTGCGTTCTTGGTTTTTGCACGCGCAGGCTTTTCACATCGTTTTTCAGTGACCCCTGGATAAATGGACCCGCTTCCTTTACGCTCCTCCTCCCCCCCCCCCCCAGTTTCCCAAGTCTATTGAAAAAAAAAAATACAAGAAAAAAAAAAGCATGCACCCGGAAATGATATGTGAAAAGATCTTAAGCTGTCTGAAAGAGTGTGACCTCAATTTAAGGCTGACATGCCGGGCTTACGTTCAAGGATTAGCAAAGGTCAAAACGTTATTTTTATATGACCCAGTTTATTTTTTTTTATTTTGGCATACAAATAGAATATGCTTTTAATATAACTATTTCTTTAAATATGAATGGAAAAAATCATAACTTATATGATTAGGAAAGACTAGATCACTACACTTTCAATCTGGCCTTGAAACTGCACACAAGTTGACACTTTGAGAAATTGAATTTTATTTCATTTCTTTTTTGCTTCAATTTTTAATGTCTAATTAAACATTTCACGTCGTTTTTTTTTATTAACGGCCCATAAAAGGGAATAGCTGCTTTTAGTTTTGTGTGGTCTGTCTGTCAGTCAGTGAGTCCAGTTTAGATCACGTAAACTAGTATCGATACTGAAAATCCAATACCATAATATTTTACATCTTTCAAAGTTCTAATGCAACTTCTATTTTTTTGTCTTTTCTGAAAGCGAAAAATTGTATTTTAATAATCAACTTTGAAAGCAGTTTCTTCATGAAACTTAACGATTTCTACAATTGTTCACTGTCAATTGTAACAAAAAAAAAGGTGTATGGATACGTTCTTACATGTCTGAAGCATCACAAGACATAATAGAATGAGACATTATTGACCACCATCAGATTCACAAATGAGGAATTTATTTTTAGTAAACCTTTTCTTTACTTATTTTTGTTTGAATTGATTCCATTAATTTAATATAATGTATTCAAAGGGATAGGTGAATATTGCTTTAAGTAGTATAATTGTTCAAAGATCTATTGTGATTCTAGTGAGGGTCTTACTGGATTTGAAGAGCTCGACACCTAAAGTTATAGAAAGGCCGGAACATTGACTTGCGACTTCGCAACTTGTGGAGCTCTGTTCAGACCAATAGCTCGTAGCTGGTCCGTGTTCAGGCCTTCTATTCACGATTGGTTTCGGTTAAGTACGCAAGACACGTGACACCAAGTGACGTCAAGACTTATCGTTCCCCAGGACCAAGTACTGACAAGTACAAGGAAAATGTCTTTCACTTTTTTCTTTGTTGCCAGGTTGTCAAGCGAGGACTGAAATATTTGGCTAATTGTGTACCAGACCTACTCCTGCTAGTCAGATTTGGCTTATTTCGGATGCCAGTGCTAATCCTGTGTATTGAACAGTATATTAAAGACGCATTAGACTGTACATGAAACTGAACTCAGATGTTGGTGTAAGAAGTGAACATTGACATTTTGATCCATAAGAACGACATTTGGTCTTTTGCCGTTTTTCAAGCTCAGGACGTGACATTGTTTTACTGTACGATTTATGTCTTCAGCAAAGGCTCAACGATGATACAAAATCGAAATGAGTACTTTTAGCGCTGTATATGTTTCTCTACGCTAAGTAATTTTAGCGCTGTATATGTTTCTCTACGCTAAGTAATTTTAGCGCTGTATATGTTTCTCTACGCTAAGTAATTTTAGCGCTGTATATGTTTCTCTACGCTGAGTAATTTTAGCGCTGTATATGTTTCTCTACGCTGAGTAATTTTAGCGCTGTATATGTTTCTCTACGCTGAGTAATTTTAGCGCTGTATATGTTTCTCTACGCTGAGTAATTTTAGCGCTGTATATGTTTCTCTACGCTGAGTAATTTTAGCGCTGTATATGTTTCTCTACCCTGAGTAATTTTAGCGCTGTATATGTTTCTCTACTTCTCTACGTTGAGTAATTTTAGTGCTGTATATGTTTCTCTACGCTAAGTAATTTTAGCGCTGTATATGTTTCTCTACGCTGAGTAATTTTAGCGCTGTATATGTTTTTCTACGCTGAGTAATTTTAGCGCTGTATATGTTTCTCTACGCTAAGTAATTTTAGCGCTGTATATGTTTCTCTACGCTAAGTAATTTTAGCGCTGTATATGTTTCTCTACGCTGAGTAATTTTAGCGCTGTATATGTTTCTCTACGCTGAGTAATTTTAGCGCTGTATATGTTTCTCTACGCTGAGTAATTTTAGCGCTGTATATGTTTCTCTACGCTGAGTAATTTTAGCGCTGTATATGTTTCTCTACGCTGAGTAATTTTAGCGCTGTATATGTTTCTCTACCCTGAGTAATTTTAGCGCTGTATATGTTTCTCTACTTCTCTACGTTGAGTAATTTTAGTGCTGTATATGTTTCTCTACGCTAAGTAATTTTAGCGCTGTATATGTTTCTCTACGCTAAGTAATTTTAACGCTGTATATGTTTCTCTACGCTGAGTAATTTTAGCGCTGTATATGTTTTTCTACGCTGAGTAATTTTAGCGCTGTATATGTTTCTCTACGCTAAGTAATTTTAGCGCTGTATATGTTTCTCTACGCTAAGTAATTTTAGCGCTGTATATGTTTCTCTACGCTGAGTAATTTTAGCGCTGTATATGTTTCTCTACGCTGAGTAATTTTAGCGCTGTATATGTTTCTCTACGCTGAGTAATTTTAGCGCTGTATATGTTTCTCTACGCTGAGTAATTTTAGTGCTGTATATTTTTCTCTACCCTGAGTAATTTTAGTGCTGTATGTTTTTGTATACCTCGAAGACTGGAATTTTTAATTTCTGGATTTTAAGGACGCCCCTAAGACCAGCAATTAGTAGATGCTTTACAGTGGCGTAGGCTGATTTTATTCTAGTCCTTAGGACGGCTTGAAATAGGCTACACACAAAATAATGTGTGTGTGTGTGTTTAGGATGTGGAAAGATGGAGAGAAAAAGAGAGAAAGTGTAAAGAGAGACAAAAAGACAAAAAAGACAGACAATAATTCTAATTATTTTTACTATCCATGAAAAAATTTGTTTTACAATGTGTGCAATACAATCAGCAATCTATAATTAGAACAGACCACCAGTACGTGTCTTGACGTTACAGAGACAGATCTGCAACAGGTCAAGAGTCTGGACATGGACAAGTAAAGCACAGGATAGATCAGAATGGAGAGATGCGCTAGAGCAGGCCTGGGCCCTCCATAGGCTGTAGCGCCACTGACACGGATGGAATTAGAGTAGACAATTTGTACGGGAGCACACACAAACTATACATACATACCCCAGTTTCATGTCAACATTACAGGGAACAACGAAGAGAGAACACAAAAATATTTAAAAAATAAAAATAATGTGACACTGAACAGTTACTCTATTACAGTATACATTTTTTAAGAACAAAAAAAAAAATTTTACAGAATTTTGATAAGGAAGTTTCTATTCTAAATGTTCTGCTTCCCTCCACCCTGCAGTATTCCAGAGTAATGGAGCTCTGTGTTGAAGTTGAAGGGATTTATTTTTCTTTTTATTTTAAGATTAAAACTGAGAACTATGTCAAAAACTATATTTCAAAAAAAATTCTAACCAATTAGAATATAATTAAGGAAAAAAAATGTTCTCATACGATATATATATATATATATATTTCATGATTGCTTTTTTTTAAAATGTCAATCCTAGTCTAGCTAATGTTTATAGAGCCCTCCTTCTTATTTTTGAAGATAGAAGCTGACAGAGTAGTCCCCCGTGAAGACTTTCTTCTGTCTCCTAAGTCATATCACTCGTCTGCTCAAGGAAAGAGTCTTAATCGATTCTTTTGAAGAGATCCTAAAATCATTATTATAATCCTTCCCTTTGCCAGCATAGATAGAAGAATGGTTTTGTTTTAAAAACTTCGAAATTTGATACCAAGAAAGATCTAATTAATATCCTAATTTATATTCCAGTCTGAAAATATCATTGTGTCATGTCAGTGATCAAATCATTAGAAGTAGAAGGTCATGTGATAGACTCTACTTTATGACGCAAGGGTAAATGGTCTAATCGAAAAAAAAAAAGTAATAAAGTTCTAAAATGGTCAGCGGAAACCAGGGCGTGCACTCACACCCGCAGAGTGCGCGACGCTAACTGGTCCCGGCTCGCCGCCAGAGATTAGACCAGTACCGCTTGTAGAGCGACAATAGAGCAATAACTCTGACAAAACTTCCTTTTAAAGCGCGGAGTTCTGTCCCCTCTTTTTTCTTCGCGTCTGTCTTCCTCTCCCCCAACCCTCCGCTTCCCTTGCTGTCTCTCTCTCTCTCTCTCTCTCTTTCTCTCTCTCCCTCTCTCTGACTCTCAGTCCGTCTGTCTCTCTCTGTCTCTTGTCCCGAGCTCCTACTATTGATGCTGGCATTGACATGAAATTCAGGGCCAAAACTGCATTAATGATTATTGTCCAATGTGATGTTTAAGAGGAAAAAAAACATCCAATAGAAATGTTCTAAAGTTAAACTCGTCTTCAAGGCTTAGAGCTCTGGATAAACCAAAAGGAAGTCTTGCGTAATGGAGTTTAAAGAATCACCAGTTGTGTTCTAACACGGAAGTACTTCTTAGAATTTCCAAACATTCGTAAGTAGAGTCCTATTCTTGTGTCACTAGTAGGCAGTACAATTACAGGTCCTCAGCTAGTGGTTCACATATTGGTAGGCAGTAAACTTACAAGTGCTGCTCACACTTGTGGTCTTAGAAACATTTCAAAGTCTTTGAAATTTAGTTTTTTTCTAGAAACACAACAAATAACGAGGTTTGCGCGCTGGACTATCGTTTGGATTTGTCGATGGTCCCGGGTTCAAACCCTGCCCCGCTCCCATCCCCCGTCGTCCTTCAACTCTGAAGGAACATCCAAAACATGTCAAACATTTGACAAAACAAAAAAGGATAGTTCTTTATTCTTCTTTACTGGAGATATTCTTATATCGAAGTATTTGTCCGTTTATAACAATGGTGTCAGCAAGAAATATTATTTCTCTAAAAAATATATTGATTGAAACGTATAGCTCTAAAACACTTGGATACCACGCGAACTATTTTCGGTTAAAGTAAACGAATTGGCATTTGTTTCTTGGGTGCTGTATTTGCTTTTGTACAGTAATGGCTGAGCCTGCTTATGACTGACAGACAAACGTGTGAAGTGTATGGGATACAATCTCTACGTTAGAGACTGGTTGGTTACTAGTAGCTTACTAATAATAATAAAAACAAGGTTACAAAGACTGTTAGTGTGGAAACACAAACTCAAAATCGGTCCCCGAAGTGGTCCACCCAGGCAGGTAAAAAGGCAGGTTTCAATATTTTCAGAAAGATTATCAGAATGAAATTTTATCAAAGGCAGATGACAGGGAAGAATGGAGAAAGAAGATTGACAGATCATGTGTGGTACCCCAACGGTTCAGCAGACTAAGGGAAAGGTGAAACTGAATTAGTACTCTGATATGAGGATGGTCTAACTGATGTCTTATAATGATTATCTAATTGTTTTGGAAAGGGTCAATCTCTTATTGAAAGACTCAAGAAAAAAAAATTCCTTTCCTTTAGTGTTCGATACTAGTTTGTATCTCTTGCCTTTCACGCGCTAATATGAAAGACTACTTATTAGTTGTTGTTTTAAATTATGTTCCACTTATATGCATACTAAATACATTTTTTTTTCTCTTTAAAAAAAAGTAAACATTGTTTTGTAAATGTTATGGTTATTATGACAGAATTTATTTACCTCAGCATTACAATTGAAAGAAAATCTTTTTTTACAAAAAAATTAACAACCGTTTGCATAAATTTACTGCAAATATGGTAAACTGATCCCTCCCTTACTAAATAGTCTAGAGTGTTTGTTACTATTACTAGTGAATAGATGTAAATATGGTATATTTTTATGAAAAAACTGCCTGCATAATTAATTTTAAAAATGATATTTTTCAATTTCAAAAAAGAACTTTGAATGGTCTAAAATACTATGATGTCGGATTTTCAATATCTTATCTAGTTTACGAGATCTAAGCGGGATGGACGGACGGACAGACAGACCACACAAAACTAATAAAGTTTTTACCCCTTTCCCGCTAAAAAAAAATAATTTCTTTATACACAACAAACTTGTAATTCACTTTAACTGTCCCTTTGTCATTAAACCGCCATACGTTATGTGTATATAATATTATCATTGCATGTTCATTAAGCGGTATCTATATATACAACCTTCTCAATTGTGTATCAATGATATGGTTATATATGATACAGGCTTGTCAGATTAGGTATCTCGGGACTCGGGTACAAGATGAAACCCGTAATGCAGAATCGTATTACCGTATCTTCGCTTTCTTCGGCCTTTAGTTAAAAACTTTTAATCTTTCTTTTCACATAGTTCATAAAGAATATGATAATGAGAGCTGCGTATTGGGCAATGTCATGTGTAGTTGAAACTTTCAGATCTCCCAGTCTTGAAGACAGACAGGTCTAGCACTAGATCGCTGCCTAAATCTCAATCGTCTTTGAATGCCTGCATTGTAATTGTGACTTCTTTTTTTCTGACTATTGTGTATAACACACTTAGCTCATGTTGACAAACAACCTTTATCAGAGAGAAGGTTTCCGTGCTACCTTTTCAAAATCAATTTAAAAACAAATAAAATATAAAAACTACATTATAAAAAAAACAACAGAGCTTAAATATAGTGAAAACAATTGTACATTTTAAGCCACATCTACTAATACAATAAGATTTATTTCCATTAATCAATATCGAACTAAATTAATAAATTACCAATACTTAATTGACCAAATGGTTCATTTAAAAAAAAAATATTGATTCATGTTTTGTTAGGTGCAATAAATTTATGTAAACTTTAACTTTGATCCGAGAAGGGGTATACAAGAAATAACGTGTCAAACTTTCTAAGGAGTTAAAACCCCACACATTTAGCCATACTGTTAATACTGGATTAATTTCCCTTGCTGGTATCAAACAAAGTAATTGATTTCCAGTAGTTAATTGACTAATTGTTTATTTTTCTTTTGTTGATTCATGTTTTATCTTTCAACTTGGTCCGAGAATAAGTTTGGTAGGAATAACTTGTACAAAATTTAGCGCAGACGGACTGACAGACAAACAGACACGTAAGTTGCTTTAAGCTTTGTTAAAAAGAATATTGATCGAATCTGAATTCGAACTCAAGACTACATGATTGAAGACCGACGTGTTTTTCCTCTGAGCTATTTAAGCACATATAAACATAGAAGTTTTTATTTGTCTATTGTAAGTTTTACATTTTTAGTTGTTGTTTTTTTTCTTGGGGCTCGACTGTTCGTGATTTTTGTCACGGGTAATCCAACGCCAATTTAGTACATTTTTCATTAAAAGCAAAATTTTATAAATTACGACTTGTTGATTAAATTTATGCGTTGGCATCAACACTCCGAGAATAGGAAGTAGGAGGAACAAGGTGTACAAGATTTCCCCCAGACAGAGTCAGTTGATACAAGCTTTGTGAAAATATGACTCTGTCTCTCTCTCTCTCTCTCCATCAAACGTTAAGACCAGATTCTCACACCCTTCGTTCTCTGAAAGCCTTCAGCATTAACCCAGCCACCTGGCAGACAGAAGCACACGACAGAACATCATGGCGTCGCGCTGTGAACGAATTGCTGAAGAAAATAGAACAGCCCTGGCAGATGAAAAAGCAATTCCAATGACACTAGCTCTAGCTGGAACAACCTGCCCAGTGTATAGCCTGAACATTCCGGTCTCACATAGGTCTCACTAGCCAGACGAGGAGGCACAAAACCCAAGTGCAAAGCCCTCTGCCCCGGAAGACAAAAATGGTTATTATCCAACCAAGATGCACGAACATAAATAGAAGTGGTCTGGACTATTTCTAGACAAACAAAATTGAACCCTCTTTGTTATACAGAAACACAATTTGTGCCAGCTGTTTGATGCTGATCTTCAAACCATGGCAATTTAAGATACATTCAAATTGTGTCTGTGATAATGTTATTAGTCTGCTGCTATCAAAGGAATGCGTGGAACATGATAGCTCTGTATCTGCAAATTCTGGGAAAACACATAAACAAATAATGTATCCTTCCTCCCTACTTTGTATTTGTTTACTCATCGAGTTATAGTGTAAGCTATAAATAGATCAAGGGTATATTGATTTTAAATGTGGTGTGCAGTCCTGTATTACTTCATGATAGATTTGAATTAATTCACGGAGTCTGGAATGAATGTTGATTTAAATTAGATTAGTTGGCATTAGCGATGAATGGACAAACAATGGGATGGAAGATGTACAATGAGGTGACCTAAATCTCTTGGATACATAGCGGCTCGAGTTTGAATCTCTACTCGTGTTGAGTTTAGATTGTCTACCACAATAAGGGATCAAGGAAACATTCTTCCAGATACTCCTTTTCCACAAAAAAAGATTGAACCAGATCGCCATTATTGTCGTTTGGTCAATTAAGTACTAAATAAACATTTTACAATGTTTCGATTGTTCCGTCAGAATCAAAGATCATTAGATCCTAGCCCAAACTTCCGCAGAATGGCTGCAGATGGAGGCAGGCAGGGTTTGAACACGGATCCGTCGTAACGACATTCCAGGGCGCAGACCGAAAGAACAGGCTGTCTTCCGTTTATTTTGCATCACTACAATAACTTTTGGATTTTTATTTTGTCTAGTAAAAATTATTGAGTGAAATGGGTTATATTGTTATGTGCTAGGGGGTTATATTCTAGTTCTTTTTTTGTGTGTCCATTATGAGTTACAGCCGTGTGTATTATGGATTATATTTGTGTTTATCAAAGATTATATTTGTGTTTTATTTGTTATAAATTTTCAGCTCTAAGGATTGTATTTGTATTTATTGTGCAATGATTGTCTCCCTTGTTGCCTTAGAAATGTGAGAATGCTATAATGTCTACGATATGTTCCGGGTGTCTATGATGTCTTTGATTTCAGTGATGTGGTCGTCGCCGTTTTGACGTCAGAATAAGGCTTTGCTTGTACTCAAAGATTATAATTTAAACCAAAATGTCTTCAATGGGGAATGAACATCAATGAGTAGGGAGAACAAGAGTTTGTTACAAAGTTTATTGAAGAAAAGTTACATGTAACATTGTGAACTTCTACCGGTATAGTTGTATGCATTGTTGTTACTGGACGTATACTTATAGGGTGGAACTGCTGGTAGACAACTAAACCATTGTAGGCGTACTATATCTGAACTATAAAAAAAAACCTTGAAATAACTTAATTAACTTCCTTGTAAACAATACTACATAGAAAGGTATCTATAATAGAGACAAAATTAAGTTAATATGAAATCAAATAAATGTATTAGACTTGAGTAAAAATATCTTTTAACAAAATCTATCTCACTAAAGGAACACAACCTTTCAGTCTCATGTTCTGGATTTGTCTCCCCTAAATAAGACCACAGTGACGACATGCCACCTATGTTACATCATTCACAACCAATCGCTCACCTCTTCCCATAGAAACACACACACACACACACACACACACCATAACATGCATACATATATAAGGCAGCACAAGGGACCAAATGTTTTAATGACAGAATGTTGCATTAAATATAGTGAAATAGTTAAATACAAATCCTATCGATTTAGAAATCTTGCTCTTTCTTATGTGTATATTTGATGAGTATCCTTACTAGATATCTACACTGAATGGACTTTACTTACCAATGGTAAAGAAAAAACATTTAGTCACGTGCTTCCCTATCAGTTCTATACAACTGACGACCTAATTCGAATCAACAATGGACATCACGTGACTGTATTTTCGTTATTTTATCAATGGCCACTACGTGGCCTTTCGTTTAGGTCAACGAGGTCCATTACCTAAGCAAGTCGATTAAAGTTATTGTTTATCAAATTGAAATGTATTCATTTCATCAGCGGCTAGTGACATTTTAGTGGTCAGATTCAAATTGAAATGTATTGTTTGTTGTTCTCATGTAGATCTTTCTAAACATAAAAGAAAACAACTAGTACTAAACTTAAGAAGAACTAATACAAAGTTGACAAAGTTCACCACCATAGTTTGCTTAAAAAATTAAAATATTTCGGCATTAACGGTCCACTGCATCAGTGGATTAAAGATTTTCTGATAGGGAGAGAACAAACTGTAATAATAAATGGCTCTAAATCAACACCAATAACAGTAAACTCAGGTCAGTTGTTAAGAGTAACAAAAAAATTAAACAAATTAATTCCACTTATCTTATTCATGGCAAACCAGTAACACAGACTAAAAACTCAAAATACCTAGGTGTTATAATAAATGAAAAACTGTCATGGAATCCACATATTGATGAAACTATAAAAAAATCCAACAAAGCATTAGGGTTTATTAAAAGAAATTTCTATAAATCAAATAAGAACATAAAACTAAAATGTTATTTAACCTTGGTTAGGCCAATAATAGAATATGCATCCACCGTGTGGGACCCCTCAACTCAAGAAAACATTAAGAAACTGGAACAAACACAAAATAGAGCAGTGAGATTCATAACAAACGAATATTCACATTTGACTAGGGTAACACCATTAGTAAAATCACTAAATTTAGAAAGCCTTCAGGACAGAAGACTCAAAAGTAAAGTAGCAATTATATATAAAACACTGAACCATAATCTTCAAATACAAAAACAAAATTTAATAAAATACTCTGAAAGACACAAAAATAAAGGCACATTCCTCGTCCCATATGCTAGGACAAATTTGTACAAATACTCCTTCTTCCCTAGTGCTATTAGAGCATGGAATGGGTTGCCTGAGCTAGCCAGAAAAACCAGTGACTTGGCAGAATTTAAGTCATTGGTTAATATGCATGACTAAATGCATGACGCGTAGGACGTAATCATCTTCTTTTTTGAAGTAACGTCTGTATTATATAAGATAAGATAAGATACATTCGGGAAAGAAGACCAGTAAATCAACTGAATCTGTTAATTCCATTCGCAGGTCTTAAGATTCAATCAGTATTTATTTGGTATATGTCCCTTGGTTCCGATTTTCACCCTCCGATAACATGAGTAAAAATGGAATATTCTACGAGGTGTGGAAATAGTTCTTTAGGTGTTTCTCTTGTGAGTTTCTTTCTTGTTAAAGAAAGACAAATATTTTTTTAAAATTTGTTATGAATATTAAAATGTTATATCCTTTTTTTTCAGTACTGAAGAGATTACATTGCCAGCAACGCATAAGACACTAACATAAGTTTACGGTTTACACAACAGTTCACGTTAAATTGTTCATAAACTGTCCAAACTTGACGATCACTGGGTTGTCCATTGTCCTATGTTGTAGACGAACGAAGTTATTGGGATTCATTCGGATGTTGTTTTTTTTTCAGGAGATTACATTGCCCACAACACATAAGACAAAAACGTTAGTTCCCGGGTTAAACAACAAATAGGGTTAACTTGTATAAGCCAAAGTTTGTACTGTATTTACCTAAACGAAAAGTTGATTGTAGATCAAGATAAAAATATAATTAGGTCTATATTCAAGGTCTACGTGCATGTGCATAAAAGACATTTTGAAAATTAAATACTTATTAAAATTATTTATTAGACTGCAAATTAAAACTATTGTAACCTATTTTTAATGACGCAAATTATATTTAATTTTTCAGCAACTACATCACTTCCTCTCGATTTAAACGGATTGTCAAGGCAGGGCTACAAGGGAGATAATTCTAACTGGAGATCTCGTAGAACCTCGCATGTTCTGGAACAAGAGAAGTAACTCTAATCAGTCACACCAGACAGCATTCTTTTTTTCTATCTTAGGAATTTTTCTTACTTTACGTAACGAAGGATATTTTTAGAAGTCTTCAAACTGTAATAAATCTCTTGATTTGATCGCATGAAGAGTTATTTGGTTTCATAGAGAGAAGCAGACGTAATACCAGAGACACAACTCCTCAGTTTTGTAACGTCATTTTTCTTCCCTTTTTTCTTCTTCTCCGCATTGTAGTGTCAAGAGGAATAGCTCCATACATAGATCACAGAGAATCTGTTCTTAGGGTCCACCGTTGCTAAGTGAAACAAATTCTCGCGCCAAATATTGAGCATTGGCCATATTGATCAAGGGGTGATATTCGTCTCGAGTCTGGCAATTAAAAAGAGAAACGTTTTGACCTCTGTGACCTGGATACTAAAAATACATGTCTAATATAAATAAATTCAAGGGAAGATAATTAATAAGAATGTATCATATTTACTCTATAAGGCCGAAGTGTTATATAAAGGTGTCTCTGAGGATTTGGTTAAACAGAGGATAAACTTTTTTCCAGCAATTTGGACTAAAATCATCAGAGAATTACACATCTTAGATATCTCAAATTTTTTGCAGAAATAAACTTTTAAAAGGGTGATTCATTGGATATTCCCACATCTTTGTATACAAGTGGTGATAAGCCGATAGGCTGAGGAAGGGGCGCGCACTCCATGTTGCCCTCAGGGCGCCTCTTGTTCATGGAGATGGGGAATGCCTTCGTGAACATCTTCATCTGCTTCGCTGTGGCGCTTGCTTACACACAGAACATCCCCATCGGTAAGTCCTTCATTTGTGTTGTCTGTGCATGAGATGTTTGTATTTTGGATGTTTGTATTTTGGATGTCTGTATTTAAAGTGTTTGGAGAGGTGGGGGTATTTTTGTGATGACTATGTTTGAGACAAATGTGTTTAAAATGTTTGTGTTGGGGATGTCTGTAATAGAGATTTTTGTGTTTGAGATGTCAGTGCTTGGATGTCTGTGGACGTCTGAATTATAAATGCTTGTGTTTGCGGTATCTATGTTTTGGGGAGATTAAATTGAGACGTTTTCTTTAAGGAGTCTGTCGCAGCGGTCTAATGATAAGTTGTGGTTTACAGTAATCATTACCAGCCAAGAGATCCAAGATCAATGGTTTTGTATTCTAATCACTAGTCAGTACTTCTATTCCATATATATACTAGTCAGTAGTCCTATTCCATATATATACTAGTCAGTAGTCCTATTCCATATATATATACTAGTCAGTAGTCCTATTCCATATATATACTAGTCAGTAGTCCTATTCCATATATATACTAGTCAGTAGTCCTATTCCATATATATACTAGTCAGTAGTCCTATTCCATATATATACTAGTCAGTAGTCCTATTCCATATATATACTAGTCAGTAGTCCTATTCCATATATATACTAGTCAGATATTACCCGCTGCCCAAGGGTCTTAATTTGCGTATCACTGTGTCACGTTCTCAGTTGACATTGCATCTAATGTTCACGTCATGTTAAGAGTTTAAAAGACACGTGGAATTCCTGATGTAGAAAACAAGAAGTAGAATGAACAAAGTTGACTTTGAGTTCAGTCAAGTCAGTTAAGTCAAGTGGTATCCTTTAGACCGGGGTGGTCAAGTAATATTTTAGTCCGCAACGGACAGTAGCGACTTAGAAAAGTCTGTAGTGATTGCAGTTAGAAAGTAACTTGTGGGCAGTTGTTGCCAGTGGTCTTTTTGAGACATGTATTAGTTAATCTATATTTCTGCAGAGTGTTACCCGCTGAGATGCGGACGTGATTTGTAATCTAGAGAGTTTAACGTATTGGATATATTTGATACCGCTGTTACCGCGGATAGGATTGTTTATTATTTCTTGACTCGTAGCACTAACAAGGAGGGCAGTATTATTATTATGTTGTAAAATAAACTTTATATTTGTCTGCTGAAACGGACTTAAGTCAGTTTATAGTATATGTGTTTGTCACGTGTCAAGAGTACTCTAGGAAGCAAGAACCCAGCACTTAACGACATTCGCATATTTCAACATTACACCATTTAACCTTTTAAACACTGATATAGTCACTGATAAAGTCACTGATATAGTCACTGATATAGTCACTGATAAAGTCACTGATATAGTCACTGATATAGTCACTGATATAGTCACTGATATAGTCACTGATATAGTCACTGATATAGTCACTGATAAAGTGTATTAGAAACAGTTAAACAAAATAATGAAACGAATGCATGAATATAAATATATGATGATTGGAGCTAAAAATAACTAATTGACCTTAATTCAATTTTTTAATGTAAACATTGGCTTCTGTATAAATCTATATTTAGAAGCGCGCGATTTTAAGATGGACTAAGTTGCAGCCATAGCGATTGAATGGATGTGAAAATGCTTTAGAAACACACATTTTAAGGTTAATTTGATTTAAATATGAAATGAATGGACTATATTTTGTATGTTCATGTGTTAAAGTATAAAATAGTTCTGTCATCTTAGAAGTAGATCAAGAGTTAATAGTTAGATCCAGAGTTACATCTACGGCTTTGGAGATTTTCTTTCTGTGAAAGCGTGGAGCCTTCGCTCTGCGCATGCGTGACGTTCTTGTCTAGTCTCATGTCAACTTGGCTATATGACCTAGATCCATGAAATAGTAATATTTTCATAGAGTTGGGCAACTTTTTTTTTTTGATGGTCTTAAGCTTGTTTTAGGGCTACTATACATACGTTACAGTTCCAGTTAGTACCCAAGGTACATTTATGTCAAGTTTGTCAACATTGGTCAAACCGTTATGATTTCTATGCGGGACATACATATACGCCTTACTTTCTAATTTATAGTATAAGATAAGTTTCCATTGTTGCTATTAAACAAAATAATAAATTACCAGTCCAATTATTTTTTTAAATTAATTCCTGTCTATGTCAATGAATAATTGTGTGAAATTTTAGCTTGTTCCGAGAATGTGTGTGGGAGAAATAAAGTGTACACACTTTTTACCAGACAGACAGGGTGAGTTGATATAAGCTTTGTTATAACAAAAATTATTTCTTAAAAACATGACTAAATAATAATATTACGTGGCTTTTAAGTTTTGCTTTTAGAAGTCAACAAAGAATTGTGTTAGGATTTGTTTACGTGCTAAGGTAAATATGTTTACGTGCTAAGGTAAATATGTTTACGTAACCTTCATGTTTGATTCATTTGGGTTCTGTTGAAATCGTTTGAATATATCATTACTACACAGACTAGAATAGTTGATGTCGTGTCTTAGATATGATGTTTCAATCATATAATTAATGTGTAGGTCTAATTAATATTTACCTTGGTTTATTGCAACGTGGCTGGTTGTGAGATATCTGGCTGTAGGGTATCTGGCTATGAGGAATCTGGTTGTGGGATATCTGGCTGTGGGATATCTGGCTGTGAGGTATCTGGCTGTGGGATATCTGGCTGTGGGATATCTGGCTGTGAGGTATCTGGCTGTGGGATATCTGGCTATGGGATATCTGGCTGTGAGGTATCTGGCTGTGGGATATCTGGCTGTGGGATATCTGGCTGTGAGGTATCTGGCTGTGGGATATCTGGCTATGGGATATCTGGCTATGGGATATCTGGCTGTGAGGTATCTGGCTGTGGGATATCTGGCTGTGGGATATCTTGCTGTGGGATATCTGGCTGTGGGATATCTGGCTGTGGGATATCTGGCTGTGGGATATCTGGCTGTGGGATATCTGGCTGTGAGGTATCTGGCTGTGGGATATCTGGCTGTGAGGTATCTGGCTGTGAGGTATCTGGCTGTGAGGTATCTGGCTGTGAGATATTTGGCTGTGAGGTATCTGGCTGTGAGGTATCTGACTGTGGGGTATCTGTCTGTGAGGTATCTGGCTGTGAGGTATCTGGCTGTGAGGTATCTGACTGTGAGGTATCTGACTGTGAGGTATCTGGCTGCGGAGTTCAACAGTTGGTCTCTAGGGAGTCTAAAGGGTTAATGTTTTTAAACGGATTATTTGTTAGAGGATTAGTTGACTATTGGTTCAGTGTATTTACGTTAGGTAACTATCAGTCTAAAGGTTATGGGATACCTTGAAGGCTGTTGGTAATGGATGGCTGTCTGGTCGTGTGGTATGCGCTCTGGTTCATTCGATGGTCATGATGATCCCGGATTCAAACCGTGACCGCTACATGCCCGTCTCCTGAAGATGATTTGGGATAGGGTGTAAATTATCTTCAATTTGGAAGGAACATCCGAAAAGACGACAAAGCGTAAAAGTACTCAGAACAAAATTTAGTCGACCTGTAAGGTTTTATTATAAGTGAACTATGGACCTCATTCACCAATCGTAAACAAAGAACATTTTGCCACGTGGTTCTCTATCTCTTCTATACACATTACGATCTAATTTTAATACACAGTGGCTGTCACGTGACAGGTTTTGTTGTTGTTTTATCAATATGATCACGTGACTAAATGTTGTTTGTTTACGATTGGTGAATGAGGTCCATTACCAAAATGGCTATCCTAAGTTTACTGTTTACCATAATGGCAAGCAGATCCCTTGCGAGACTTTAAATTTAGTTTTCATGAATAATATTCATTAAAATAATAATAATAATAATAATAATTTTTCAACTTGAAGACCAGTTCCATAGATTAATACTTTACAGAGAAAGACTTTCTGTATGTTATCTTTAGTATTAGCTTTAATCTAGATGTTTACATTCTGTCTACCTACGTGTGCAGCTACAGCCCGGCTACAGTCCGGCGTGGCTATTTCTCCACGTTGCGCTAGAGCTAAAGAGATGTCTAAAAAACACTAACTTAACGCTTTCATTGGTGTATAGGATCGTCTGTCTACCGTCACGTGATCTTCCAGCCTCCCGCCATGAAATATGCATGGGGACTTTCAACGCATGCTTTGAAGAAGTCAGTTTGAGTGTGTGTGTGTGTGTATCTGTACGTGTTTACGCAAGTCGGTGTGAGTTTAATAAACGCTCTTTTGTATGTCAATGTATCTACTGGTTGTGTTTGAAATAGAATGAGATATTGTTGTACATTACAATCTATTATAATAAAACTGTTTAGAATATGCAAACTAATATGTACCATTTCAATTTCAAAGTATCTTGATTTAATTGACAAGTCGTGATGGGTTATTCTTTTCCCATACCGGCGAACTAAAGATATATAAATGATGTTATTTAATTAGTGATACTTTTGCCTTAAAGTGTAGTATGTCTACTTCAAAGTAGTATGTGATTTAATATTTTCCGTCCCACCCTTTCCTAAGCTTGGTCCTTGTATGTCGTGTATGTCCGTGTATGTCTAATAGTTGACCATCATTGTTTACATTTTGTTGAGCGCAGAACCAAACAATGGAGATGTAGACTAAAATGAGATCTTCGATCAGAGGTACCGCTAGTGATGATACTAAAAAGTCCATCTCATCTCCTACTGAATGCTGTATAATAAGATATACACTATATAAACATTCTTCTCCATCTTTTATTATCCGTAACCCTGCCCAAGCTTGGCCCCGCGAAATGCTCTACAATGGTTAATTCCGGTTCTGCTATTTGGTGACGGATGATTACTACTTCCCCATCCCCGGCCCCTCTTTTTTTTTTCGCCTCTTAAATGACCTAGGATAACTCCCGCCGTCCGACTTGCAAAAATAAAAGAGTGATCTTTCCATGGTGTTCAAACTCTTGAGCGTGCTCTGTCGCCTCGATAGTTACTACAGAGTAGATTAACCCCCCCCCCCCCTTTTTTTTTACGTGCGGTAGAAATTCTTGTGAGCATTCGAAAGTTATAACCAAAAAAAAAGGTGATATTTCTAGGTTACTACGGTCGGCCCCTGCTATTTAGTGACAACGTGTTCTCCCCACCCCCTTCTCGTTTTCTCGTGGACTATCCGCAGAAATAAAAGAGTGATCTTTCCTTTACTTCTTGTTCTCGATTAAACTTTTGAGGGAAGAAGAGAATTATTTGTATAGATACATGAGCATTCGAAAGTTATAACCAAAAAAAAAAAAGAAAAATAAGAATTATTATTGGCTGTGTGGATTCTTAGAACAGCCATGGTTCATCTCGATTCTTCATGTGAATATAAAGCCCTATTCCAGAGAATTATCTTTACCTCTCCTTCCCAAATATAAGTAAAAGTGGCACCACTTAGGGGTGCTAGAAGAGCCATTCATTTTTCATTTAGATGTCTTTTCTGTCAATGTTAAGGTCATCGTTTCCTCCTTGTCCAGATCAAACACAGACATAATTATGTCCATTGTCTATATGTTTTCTTTTAACATAAAGCACATATAAACGTGTATATACTGTTATTTAGAAGGAACAGTGCTATATTTAGAACTGAAAAAGCCCTAAAATATTTGGATATCGGGCCCATTAGTGACCCTTTTATAAGTTCAAATTTTATATATTGGTGCTAAATGTTTCTTGGGGGTCCCTAAGATATAACATGTGTTGCCTAGATGTAGATCCGGCCCTGAGAAGGAAAGTATATAAAACAAGCGCATTCCATAATTTCAGTGAATGAGTTATTGGTAGCGTGTGTGTGTGTTTGTGGAGAGCGCGGGGCAAAAATTACGAATTAGTTAAAATGTCTAAAAATAACTTAATAGTACATTGAAGTAATAATAGAATAAGCCAGACTGACATCACAAATGAGAAACCCCTCCCCAACACACGCGCGCACGTTTAACTAGTGTCAGCTTATGGAACCATACATTCAAAAAGAAATAACTATGAAGTTGTCACCATCAGTCTAACACCACCACTTACAATACGCCTTAAACACACTAAGGTCACAGCGCCCCAAAAAACATTCACCCCTTCCTCTCTCCCCTTTAAAACAATTACACACGCACAAAACGACGTCTAGACCAAAGCAATATTCCTTTGTGCGTGTCTTGTCTATTGAATTACACCCAGACACAAAAGACCCTTGCCAAACGAAGACTTGACGTAACGGTCTCAGGACACAATAGAAAGATATCCTCAAACCCTTAGCCTTCCAATAGGATTTAGATGTACATGCTCTCATAGGAAACACTGAACTGAAATTGCGAAATGTTGCTTCTCAAATTTCATTATTGGTTTGTTTTTCTAAAATACAATCCATAGAGAATAGGAAACTTAAGCTGGGTAGTACATTTTTTTTAGCAATCAGGTCAGTTTAAGAGTACTCTAATTATTCAGACACTACTGGGAACTTTTAATGATTTAATATTTGATTCATTCTTCAAAAAGGGCAGGATTGAGAGGTGTGTAAACTGTGTGACTAAAAAAGTTCTCAAAGTTAAAAAAAGACATGCGATTATTATGTTCACTTTTTGTTGTTGACAAAGATAGATATTGCATTAAAAAGCAAAACTTATTAATTATTAAACTCTAACTATTGAATATTATTGTTTTGACTTATACTAATAGACAGTTCTGCCTTAATAACGTTTTTCTAAATCTAGATAGGAAACTAGGACTCGTAACTAATCATTATAAGGTATTGTCTTTGATTCTGGAGATTTGGAACGAGGGAAGTATTTCATGTGACTATGCAAACCCAGTTTCGACCTGCATTTTTTTCACATGTAATGCAGACATAACTGTTGTCTGCTGGCGGTATATTCATTTTTATTGTTCGACTTCTGGGCACGTCTTCGTCAGGCGCTTCTTTTTTCTTTTTTTTTTGGGGGGGGGGGGGGGTTTCAAATATTTGTCCCGTGATTCGTAATTCTGGATACTGAAATTGACTATATTCTCGAGCCGTAATTAGGAATTTCATATTGAAATATAAAGCAGAAATCTAAAGACTTTCTTCTACAAAATGTAACAAAAAAATGTGTTTATTTTCGACGAAATAAGAGGCCCTGTCAGGGCACCCAAGGTGTTATCTGATTTCAATGGATTTTTTTAGATTTCTCTTTACACTGACACCATCTTCTTTTTAATCTACTGGGTGGATGGTGTCAGTCCTCCCTGGTATGTGAGAAAATGACTTTGTATCTTCTGCATTAACATAGTGGAAAGTGTCCAATAAGGCATGGGAACGCATAGCGTCTCTATGAATTTTTTGTACCATTGAGAAGGATGTCTCTCAGCTTATAGCCATGGACTGAGTGCCTTTCATATCTAGCCCAGGCGGAAGTATCTAAATGTATAAGGCATTGTTTGGGTTGGTCCGTCATGTATCACGGTGTCCACCGCTGGTCAGTTTCTCTCCTAGATCTAAGCGGCTGAAGGCTGTGAACACCAGGCAATGTCTTATTACTAAATGTGAGAGGAACGACACGCCCCCTGACGGGATTCTGATGAAAGCCTTCTGAAACGGTATCGCTTTTGGCTTGGAAATGGCTACATGGGCTAAATTGATTTCCCACCCTTTAGCATTGATCTCCAGGTTCCTTATGGAGACTAGCTTCGTTAGCAGTTGTTGGCGTATCCGCGTCCACTAACGGACGTTTCCACCGAGATCCCACGTTGAGGCCACGAGAAGCATTATCCTCAGTGACTAGGCATCCTCTGCGATGAACTCCATTGGACAGGAAGACTTCTGCTTCATGTAGCGCGTGGCGTAAAACTTTGTAGCCTGCATTGTCAACATTTGCCTGGGCGTTGGCCAACATTTTGTGACGTCTTAATGATAAAGTCGAATACGGGATGAAGTAAATCAGGGATTATGACAAACTGTGTCACCATCAGGCAACTCTCCCTGAATTTGAATCAATAGTTGAAAAAGTCTCGCTAGGGATTCTGGACAACAAGATGATATTTTTTTGGGTCAGGTTTCATAACTAATATGTCGTGAAATATAAATAAATAAAATAAAATTATGGCTTTTATATAGGTATAGCGCTACGTTCATGCTTATAGCAAGCTCAGAGTGCTTTGGTCCAATCTCATTTGAGGACCAGTGGGGCGGAGGGGTTATCTTGGAGAAGGTTTACCGTGCTTCCTTTAGGCGCTCAATAAAGACAACTATGTCCGAGTCGGGTGTCAAACCTCGGGCCCCCTTCATAGGTAGCCAAGCCAAGTTTAAGCGTACTTAGCCTCTCGACCACGCTTCCCACTAATATCTGTTGTATTGTGTGTTGGTTTTAATAAAAAGATATTTGTAAATAATACCAATGTGATTATATAGCAAAGTAAAAACTAGATTCCCCTGTCGTAAATCTCAATACGTTTTTTTCTAGCTGTTTATATTAACTCAATCTCGAGTATTTGTTCTGATGAATTCATTTCCGATTAAGGAGGAAACATCATCTGGGGAAATAACTCGTGGATGTTATTACAGGAAATCGTATTGACTTAAAGAGTAAATAGCATTGGACATTTACGTCAACCCTTCTTTTTTTTCTGCTGAATTGCTTCCCCTTTTCCTGTTTTCTCGATTTTCTTCTCTAAGAGCCCCTGTTCCTTAGAAGAATGAATCTAGAAACAAACATTTTAACCCGATGACAAATATAGACTCTCGTGGACAACAAATGTTTACCAAATGTGACAATTTTTTATTCGTTTGCCTTAAGCAAGTTTTTTACACGTTTTGTGTAAAAAAAAAATCACTGACTTATTCACACTAACATTCTGTTATTAAAATCAAATTTTCAAAGAAGCCAGCACAAACTACGTATCTATACTCTAGTGATATAATGTGCAATGCGCATGTAACAGAAAGAGAAAGATATGAAACAGCTGAAATCGATAAGTGAATGTAGCCAACTTTTCTTTTTCTGGTCAAGATCGCCACGAGCCTAGACTTAGGTCTCCCAGCACCGTTTTTCCCATAGGGCGACAGGTTCTCTCAATAGAGATCGGTCATGGGCGACAGGCTCTCTCCATAGAGATCGGTCATGGGCGACAGGCTCTCTTCACATAGATCGGTCATGGGCGACAGGTTCTCTTCACAGAGATCGGTCATGGGTGACAGGTTCTCTCCATAGAGATCGGTCATAAGCGACAGGCTCTCTTCATAGAGATCGGTCATGGGCGACAGGCTCTCTCCATAGAGATCGGTCATGGGCGACAGGCTCTCTCCTTAAAGATTGGTCATGGGCGACTTGTTCTCTCCATAGAGATCGGTCATGGGCGACTTCTACAACCACTTCCAACATGGTGCCCACGGAGTTAATGACTTAGAAGAAAGCGCGATGACATGTTATTCGTAGACGGCCTTGGCTTTGCTTTCATTATTTCCAGGTCCATCAAGTAACAAGCCTTGAGACGCCCCTTTTCAAGTCGTGTTACTAGGAACGTTAATATCAACAAGAACACCAGTGTTAAAGAATAAAGTCCGCCCACTATGATCCCAACAGTAGACAAATAAAGAGGTCCTCCGCAAAACAACATGTGAATCACTGGACTCATAAAATAAACTTTCACCTGATGCCTAGGATTAAATTTCCAATTAGTTTTGCTGATATGAAATTTGAGATGACGATATTCGTTGTCAATGTAGATGATTCAAAGCCATATGGCAGATGATTTAAAGGTCCATCTTTTTCTGTGGCCTAAGGTTATCGAGGGTGTAATGTGGCCAGCACAGCGACCAACCGCCTTTATTATTCCCCATCTAATTAGTTGTGAAAGTTGGCATTAGTTGGACATAATTTATGGCTAAATGCTAGAGCGCATGGTGGCGACTCTGAATGGACTTGGTTAAAATACACATGTCAACGTTTGATGTATGAAATTAAGGTTCCCTTTAGAAGAATGAAATTTATTTTGGATTTGTATCTTTGAAGTCAATTGAAACACATTAAGATTGATTAGAAACTTCTATTGTATCTTAGAAGTCAATTGAAACACATCAAGATTGATTAGAAACTTCTATTCACAACGTAAAGTGCAGTTTATGTAGGTCAGTGTGTCATGTGGACGTAATTCGGGACTTTAGGACACTCTTGCGTTGACAACTCTGATACATGACTTACATTGGGGAGTGTTATGGCACGATTAGGAATGAGTTATTTGTTTCGGCAATTAGGGGGAAAGTTTTCACTTAGTGACACGATGACGGGGAGATAACTTGAACAAGTAAGAAACGAAAAAGGAGTCGACACAAACAAGAGACACAACTCTTCCATCAGTGTCTAAATACTTCGGTTTGACTGACCTAGAGCTGACTTCGATGGTTCCTATCTTTGGTAGTAAACTTCTTAGCTGCTAACCACCAGAGTCGACTTCCTAGACTGATTGTTCGGCCTTTCCCAGGTGTTACTGAATTAGTTTGAGGGTTACCTCCAGTTCATTATTTGTATCCAACACCACGCAAGAGCATTAACAGGAGGTAAAGATGGTGGGCCATTGTGTTGTCAACATGACGCCCTCGTTAACAACCGAACTTAGAAAAGATGATCATTACATCATCTGCCCCCTTAGATTGCAAGATTTAATTCATTAGTACAGATTATATAGGTACATATTGACTTTAATCGATGACTTGAAACGTTTTTTAAACAAATGGGCAACTAACTAGCGGTACTATAGAATATTTAATAGGAAGATAAACCACAACACGTTGTGACATTGTTAAATTATATCTCAATTATCATATAATAAGTTGGTAATAAGGGGTATACTTCAACACCCCTGATATTGTTGCAACTCGAGTTTAGGCACTCAACGAAAAGGCAAGCAAGTCAACATAGTTGAACAGGAAATGAATAGTTGTGTTTATTCACTAAGGTAAACACATAACATCCTTCAGCTTCTTCAGAGTCTTACTACTAAGTGTACCAGTCCTTTGCTACTTAACCCGAATGTGGACCAACGACAGCCTTCCCCGCTTCGCTCCAGGTCACTACTACAATCTTCAGGCAGCACAAAAGTTGGCCTCTTAGTTTCCAAACATTCAGACATTTTACAATCCCTGATGCACTGTTCTTCTCTCCATTCTAGCGTCTTCCTGTTTATGTTCAACAGTGCGCTAGTGCGCATCCCTAGCACTGGTACAAGGCAGGGTTACAGCAATATTGTTTAGTTCATTGAGAGAGTATCCAATACCAAGAAAACCAAAAAGAAAGCCAAAAAACATCTCAGATATTCTTGACCTCACCATGAACTCAGTACTTTAGTCACGTCTTTTACATTCCACTCTATTATTCAAATTCATGAATTGTATGGCATGGGAAACTTGCTCAACATTTACAAAAAAACAAAAACCCTAGCCCTCAGATATGATTACGGCCAAACAATACAGTTAATCAAAGGTAAAATGCAGCAATCACATCCGAAAGCACGCGCGACACACTCAGAGTGAAAAATAAAAGTCGCGCTATTTCTAGTTCCAGATAATGGAAAAGTTCAAGGACATACATTGTCGAGCAAAAAGTTCAGGGTCAAATATTTACAAAGGACTTTAGTAAGTTGTGTGTACGATACGATTATGAAATATCTGATCACCCTTGTTTTGCGAAGTTTCAAAGAAATATTTGTTTGTTTAAAGTGTGGCTGAGTGACATAAAATGCAGGGCTATCTATTATGGAGGCTTGAGTTCGAATGCCAACTCGAGATGAGTTGTATTGGCTGAGCGCCCAAAGGCAGTACGGAAGCTTCAGATTCTTCCTTCCTCCCACAGGCTCACAAAAGAGATTGGACCAAGAGTGCACTGAGGATGACACTGGAATATGATACATATATTTTTTTCCGATCCAATTCTCTCCTTCTATGATATTTTCGACTTTGGAAACTCTTTAAACCTGAAAAAATATCTTTTAGTTGAAATTTTTGTAGACTTATGAATACTATGTTATTTGCTAAACTGCTGAACTTTTAGGAATGAGTGTCACTTATACACGTTACGGTTGCAAGAGATTCCATACAAGTGACAACATTTGTTGAAATGATGAATTGTTTTGTTTCTAAAAACATTCCAATAATCGAAATGGTAAAATTATATAGTATACTAGCTGATACCCTTTCTATAGCTGATATTGTTGGTATATATGTTGTTTTTAATCACAACACATTTCCAAAACGATTAATAAAGCAGTCTTAGTTCTAGTGTTACCTGGAATACTCTTAAGCCCATAAAAAACAGTCCTTGTTACAATGCCCCCTCACCATGAACACAATTTTCTAGCCCCCAAATTCTATGTACGTCCAAGGGTGAAATGGGGGGGGGGTCGGTGGCTGATAGGTTCCGAACCTGGGATCCTGGGTTCGAATCTCGGTGAAGACTGGGATTTTGAATTTTGGGATTTTTAGGGCGTCCCTGAGTCCACCCAACTCTAATGGGTACCTGACTTAAGTAAGGGAAAGTAAAGGCGGTTGGTCGTTGTGCTGGCCACATGACACCCTGCTCGTTAACCGTTGGCCATAGAAACAGATGCTCTAACTTTTAACATCATCTGCCCAATAGATCGCAAGGTCTGAAAAAGAAAATTTACTTTTTTTACTCTAAGGCTAAAATAGCATGTACAACGGTACCCCACAGTTAATACAATTTTCTAGCCCTTGAATTCTATAAGCCCTATTCATTTTTATACTTTTTCGTCCTTCAATTGAAGGGCTAGTAAACATTTGTTATGGAATATACACAAACCCTTCCTAGGCCCATCAGTTGTAGCCTACCTGCATTATAATGCCCCCCCCCCCACACACACACTATTTGTCTAAAACATCCTTCTCCCAACACTAGAATGTTTGGTCCTTGTATATTTTTGTTTCGTCTAAAATATCTAGAATGTTTGGTCCTTGTATATTTTTGTTTCGTCTAAAATATCACATTTTTTATTTTCTAGTCTGTACAACGAAAGCGTTCAGTCTCAATCTCGAACTTTTTAGCCGCCCCCCCCCCCCCATTTTGGTTTTCATCTTCCAAACGAAAGTCCATTAAAGCACAGCCTTAACTCATTCTCTCCGTAATGTTTTTTTCCTCATTCCGATACAATTCTTCATTTTGCTCATTTGTATTTCACTCTCCTGTTAGGGTTAAACTTCGATACATTTTTGTTTGTTTGTTATCAGAAAATGTTCTATTGTAGGTGAATGCAGGCTCTTTTTAAACAATATAAATTAAAGTTTACAAATCCAAAAATAAATTTACTGTAGTAAGGTCAAATCAACTTTGGCATCGTCAATTAGGAGAGAAAGAGTTAACAAAGCATACCCTCCTAGCATATAATAATGCAATCACACTACACACATTTACCCATAAATAATAGAAGTACTGATAAATAAAAAAAAAAGGCAGGAGAATCGCTGGTAGTCCACTTTTAAGGTATACGGATGTATGCAAATGTGACATGAAGCTCTTCAAAACGGTTGAGAAAAAGTGGCATTGGATAGACCCACGGAGAGCGAGCATAAAGGAAGGGTCTTTGATAGCAGAAGCCATACACAACAGTAGTAGAAATAAGGGTGAAAATGTAACGGCGTCGTTGACCCAACCTTTGAAAGCAGATGTTTATCAAGGCTTAGCCTATTTAGCCACACAAGTAGTTGCAAAGGGAAAGGATCTTCTCTCGAGACGTAAAATGCCACAGCGAACAGAGATGAATAAAGAACAGAGATGAATAAAGAACAGAGAAAATAAAGAACAGAGATAAATAAAAAACAGAGATAAATAAAGAACAGAGATAAATAAAGAACAGAGATAAAGAAAGAACAGAGATAAATAAAGAACAGAGATAAAGAAAGAACAGAGATAAAGAAAGAACAGATATAAAGAAAGAACAGATATAAATAAAGAACAGATATAAATAAAGAACAGATATAAATAAAGAACAGATATAAATAAAGAACAGAGATAAATAAAGAACAGAGATAAATAAAAAACAAAGATTAATAATGTATTGAAGCTTTGTTCTTCCGCTGAACAGTTTCAAAGATGACTATTCGCCAATTAGTTCGATTCTTACATATCTATTTATCTATATCATAGACCTAGTCATAGACCTAGATCAAGATCTATAATTTATTTATAATAACACATCATCCAAAACTATTAATCTCATCGAAAAACACACACATTCATTATTTTTAAATATTGGTTTGTTTGAGTGCACTTAAAAGAGGAAAATATCAATTCTATACAATTGACATACAATAATAACATATGAATCCCTTTATTACAAGCGCTAAGTTCTAAACTCAGGACTCCACCATTGTATTTGTCTTATTCAATCAAAATGGTGGAAGAGGTTGGGTAATCCCGATTCTATTTTAGTCTCATTCTTCTTGCTTGTAACTAGAGAGAACATTTTCTGCCATTGATAAAACATTCTTTTTAGAGTAAGACACTGTCCAGAGTTAAGGAGCACCGTGTTTAAGTCCTTAATGAAAATAGTCTATCTTGTTTGTCCTCTTCCCCTTTCTAACCACCCCTCACACACAACCTCACACACAACCTCACACACAAGGCTTAATGTTTAAGCTAATGGTTGCTCGATACTTGGTCAACTGACCATCGGTCACCCCTGCGTCTGGACCTATCAGTCTCAGGGCAACGCTTTGGACCGCTGTCATTAAATGGTCTCTGAATTAGCGACGCAGCGGGAACACTTAAAGGCGATGGGGGTGCAATGGATTACTTACTAAGATGCATGCCGACGACCAGAACGAAATCCCGGCGATATAAAAGCAGCTTTAAACAATTCGTTCCTCCATCCATTTCGCCCTCTGTTCTGTCCCCTTCTCCCAAACCCCTCTCTCATATTTAATAAGTCTGTATTTGTAAAACTATAGCTTATAGTTATAATAGCAAAAAATGAAAATACTTTTTTTTAAAGCTGATATTAAGCGAAGTTGTATCATTACTTGGGGTCGTCATGTAATTAATATTTGTAATTGATCTAAACTAAAATAATAAATCTGTGCGATTACACATATTTTTACCAATCGTTGTCTGCTACTATTATCTGCCATCATTCTCTGCTACCATTATATATCATCATTGTCTGCTACCATTGTCTGCTACCATTATCTATCATTATTGTCTGCTACCATTGTCTGCTACCACTGTCTGTGATTATTGTCTACTTCCATCGACTGCTACTATTATCTGCCATCATTGTCTGCTACCATCGTCTGCTACCACTGTCTGTCATTATTGTCTACTTCCATCGACTGCTACTATTGTCTGCTATCTTTGTCTGCCATCATCTCGACCACCAATGTCTGCAATTGTGTTTAACGTCATGAACAAAAGTAAATGGCAAGTCTTTCAAGACAATGCTGTGAATGTAATTCATCGGTGTAGGTGTGGATACATAGAGAATGTAGAGAGAATGGGGAGTGAGAGAATGTGGAAACAATGTGGAAACAATGTGGAAAAGATGTGGAAACAATGTGGAAAAGATGTGGAAACAATGTGGAAAAGATGTGAAAACAATGTGGAAAAGATGTGAAAACAATGTGGAAAAGATGTGAAAACAATGTGGAAAAGATGTGGAAACAATGTGGAAACAATGTGGAAAAGATGTGGAAACAATGTGGAAACAATGTGGAAACAATGTGGAAAAGATGTGGAAACAATGTGGAAAAGATGTGGAAACAATGTGGAAAAGATGTGGAAACAATGTGGAAAAGATGTGGAAACAATGTGGAAAAGATGTGGAAACAATGTGGAAACAATGTGGAAAAGATGTGGAAACAATGTGGAAAAGATGTGGAAACAATGTGGAAAAGATGTGAAAACAATGTGGAAAAGATGTGGAAATAATGTGGAAACAATGTGGAAAAGATGTGGAAACAATGTGGAAACAATGTGGAAAAGATGTGGAAACAATGTGGAAAAGATGTGGAAACAATGTGGAAAAGATGTGGAAACAATGTGGAAAAGATGTGGAAACAATGTGGAAAAGATGTGGAGAGACTGTGGATTCTTTGAAAAATGAATTCTTTTTAGTTTTTTATTTAGCTGAGTGGATTTTAAAAGATTTGATTCAATAGTTTTACAATTTATTTTTACTGGTTAAAAAATTATTTGATTGAATTGGTTTTTATCAATTTGGCATTGAATATTTTCTTGAGTGTTGATTGTTGCTAGCTGAATGAGAAATTGATTAAAAAGCTTAAAACGAATAGTTTTAAACCAGTCTAGATGCACGCAATACTGCAAGATGTTTGGGTTTGTTTTAGTGTTTGCGTTTGTTTTCAACGAGAGATGATAGTGAGAAAATATGCTGTTACTTATAATATGTTGAACGCCTTAAATTGTATTGTTTAGTGCTGACCCTTTTGTTCAGACAGAGGCTATCTGAAGGTTTAACACCGCCTCCAGGCGCTTGGTCAGCGCAGTTTGATAGTCAAGTGTCTCAGTTTGATAGTCAAGTGTCTCAGTTTGATAGTCAAGTGTCTCAGTTTGATAGTCAAGTGTCTCAGTTAGATAGTCAAGTGTCTCAGTTTGATAGTCAAGTGTCTCAGTTTGATAATCAAGTGTCTCAGTTTAATAGTCAAGTGTCTCAGTTTGATAATCAAGTGTCTCAGTTTGATAGTCAAGTGTCTCAGTTTGATAGTCAAGTGTCTCAGTTTGATAGTCAAGTGTCTCAGTTTGATAGTCATTTGTCTAAAAAAAAATGAAATAATTTAAAAGACAGAAAAGAAGAAGAAGAACAAAGAGTTGTACATGTTGCAGTTCCTGCAGGAGTCAAGTGGAAATACATTGTTAATTGTTACTTTCTGTACTAGATCTTATTCTTTGTTGAATGTTGAAATAAAGGATTGTGTTTATTGAACGTAAGATTGATTTTTTTTAAAATAATTCATTTAAAATATAATTTTTTTCTTCTTATAACTCTCAATATAAATAAATTATCTATTTTCTGTGACATGTAGAAATTATGTAACTGAATGCGTGCAAGAATGAGTCGTATTGGTATAATGAATATAATATAGGAATACATTTAAGATAAAGTTATGGTGTTTAGATAGTCCTTCATACAGACGATTACATCATAACATATAAAGCATATTCATATATTAATCGAATTGTTTATGTGAATTCGACTACACTTAAGTCATGAGTTGTCTCGATGTAGGCTCACATTTTAATGCTGGATTGGCACTTTATGAAAGATAGATTAAGTAGACCCAGTCAGAAACTTTTAAATCCTAAGGAATGTATATAATTCGAGCATCTTTGTCTCTTAACTATGCACTAGTATGTATAAAACTAGTATATGTATTATTTATGGTTACTTCTTATATTATCGGATGTATTTTTTTCTTAATTCACTTACTAATGATGACTATTTTATTAGTCAGAGATATTTATGTTCTTCTTATTTATTCTCTTCAGACATGTTCAAGAATGTATTAATGATGTCATCATATAACTAAATTAGAATCTCGCGACACACAAAGAATGCGAATTATGAACGCGGTATAAATTTAGCCGTGACAAAAAAGGACTATATAACAAAGTGAAAGCATAATAACAAGTTGGACATAAGGCTTTAAATGAGACTACACCTAATTGTTAGCAGAATAGTTAGACGGTTCCCTTTAGAAAAGGTTCGTCTGTCTCTCTGTGTGTAAATTTGGATTCGAACTAAATAAGATCCAATTGCATGTTCGCATTCTATTCGTGTGGTTAAGTACGTCCAGTGTCTACAGTTTGTTATCTAAAACCCTATGTATTGATTGGTTTTTAAACATGTTCATATTTATTTTAACAAATCAATAAAGGTTGTTCGTGTAGCGTATGGAATTAATATGTTTGTGGAGTAAGACAAGTTCCCCCTATATGACGTGGCAAGCAGCTAGTGGTCTCAATAGCCCCCAGGTTGTGACGTTGCAAATCAGTGTTGAGGCCTTCTAAATCGAATGGTCTCGGTTCAAATCCAAAAAAAAAGGATCTGATGTTGCGGGTAATATTGTGGGAATATTTAGAGTTACTAGCTTAAGTTTAAACCTTTAATAATTAAAACAAACAAAAGATACTTTACTGAATTTGAACTCCCCCCAAAAATGTCATTCTATCTTCTCAGTGGTATTAAAACTGGCACCAGAAAACGATACAACACTGGAAGTGTTGATGATGTCTGGAGAGACCCTTGGTTTGACCAGCATCACACCACCATCTCAGCTCATCATCCTAATGAGATCTGTTTTTTTTTACATTTTCCATCAGCTCACTGTTACAAGTCACACTCTCTCTTTACCTTTTTGTATCGCTTCTATTTCCCATGCAGGAGCTTTATAGCCGGAGACCATGAATGTGGATGTCCTGTTGAAGTAGCCATACATGTTGTTGGTGGTGGTGATAATAATAGTAGTTATGGCAAATAAGTGGATGATAATGTCGATGTAGAGGAGGATGCTGACATTCAAACACAACAATTGTAATAGCCTCAAAGCTGCTACTGTTGTTGAAGATGAAAATGTTGCTGATCAATTGTAATAGCCCTATAGCTGCTGCTGTTGTTGAAGATGAAAATGTTGCTGATCAATTGTAATAGCCCTATAGCTGCTGTGTTGAAGATGAAAATGTTGCTGATCAATTGTAATAGCCCTATAGCTGCTGTTGTTGAAAATGAAAATGTTGCTGATCAATTGTAATAGCCCTATAGCTGCTGCTGTTGTTGAAGATGAAAATGTTGCTGATCAATTGTAATAGCCCTATAGCTGCTGTTGTTGAAGATAAAAATGCTGCTGATCAATTGTAATAGCCCTATAGCTGCTGTTGTTGAAGATGAAAATGCTGCTGATCAATTGTAATAGCCCTATAGCTGCTGTTGTTGAAGATAAAAATGCTGCTGATCAATTGTAATAGCCCTATAGCTGCTGTTGTTGAAGATGAAAATGTTGCTGATGACGTCTTGCTATTGATGTGTCCATTTTTGTATTTGTTATCATTGTTTGTTGTGTTGTTGTTGTTGTGTTGTTGTGATTCTAAGATGTTCATACGTGTCAGAAAAACTAAACATTGTAGGCCTATTGGTGTATCCGCTGTACAAAAAGTAAAGGAACTGTGTTTCTAAAGGTGTATGATGATTGGTCTGCATTTTCTTAAGCACTTTAGAATAAACTTTTCAAAGTAATTCCGTTTATAGTACGCGCACAAACACACACACACAAAGACACACACAAATCCAAAAGAAGGAAACAATAGACTTTAACTCTATGACTTAAAAACTTTTTTTAGTCAATGGTCAACTTCCTAGTAGACGATGACTAAAGGAGATGTGATAGGAAGGTCAGAGGCCACACTTTGAGAGTGTGTGTGTGTCAGTTCTAGCGGAATTCTTTTTGATTTCGTTTGCAACACGTGACTTTCAATTTAGCGTCCTTGACATTGTTGAGTTTATCGTGGAAAATCTCCAGTTGATGTTTGCAATGCTTTAATACCTGGGTGAAAATCAACGAATAAATTGTAGATTTATGTTAAAAATGTCTACTATATTAAGAGGCCCGAACAAGACTCTGACTAGGCCCCAAATTCCTTCAGTAAACTTCCCACGGTCCAATCTATACACATAGATCTTGTCCATTTTTTAAAAATAATTTATAATCGGTGCTGAAAAGAACTTAAAATAAATTAGATCACGCAATTTAATGTTAATACAGAGCTTACACGTTTTTGGTCCCTCAGAATATACACGAACATTTTAAATACATATATTGTCATGTTAAAGAAGTTTATTAAATTTATAAACATGATTTTGAGAGCGAAAGAGAGAAAAAGAAAAAGAGTGAGTGAAAGAGAAAAAGAGAACGAAAGAAAGATTGAGATAAAGAGACAATGAGTGACGGAGAAAAAGTTTAATAACCTTTTATTTAGAATTTTTTATTTAAGCAAAGGGTTAGCCAAAATAAAGGTGACTCCGCATCGAGTGACTCCAACACCCGTGACGCCTCTATTTTTTTTCTTTTACTATGCCAAACTTTCCGATACATTGAATTACTTGATAATTTGTCAGCCCATTACAATAAGCCTACTACACTAATAAACTACCCAAGTTCACCAACCAGCCGAATAGTCTTATGACCGATGCCAAAACAGTCCTTCCAAGCCTGAAAAAAACTCGGATACCTCCTATATAAAGCAACTCAGGACAGCTCGTGTGAACCTGAACATCAACAGCAAGCAAACTGTTCTTTAATGAATTGCAGAACACATTGAATTAGAAGGTAATGAACAAGCAGATATACTGGCCGAAAGATGGAAGGATGATCAAACAAATGAACCGATCTATAGGAGACGCTTCATATCACTACGTTGGTCTAAAATTAGGTCTAGGCCTAGAGTGTCAGTGACTATACTTAAACTATATTAACTCATAAACTATGAAAACCTTCAGGGACGGGCCTAGACGGGTCTTTAAAGAAATAATGATTGCGTTAGTTACCCGCTAAATTAGCGAAAAGGATCCAACGACGTAAGCTTATACGCCCCACGCTACACACCCTACTAGGGCTGGCCGTTTTTAATTTTTTACATCAAATGTAACTCTGGAACACGCATTGCTTAGAATATAAAGATTTGAAGTTTAAATGGAGACATGCATTTTATTCAGAACTTAAAATCAAAGAAATAAAATTTGTGTATGATACCCAGAGATTGTTTGTTATCATTCTTACGCAGTTTGTTCTGACATTGTCGCCAACTGTCTTGACTTGCAACTATATTTGTCATTAAGGAACATTCATTTTGCCTCCATTTGTTTTTCTTGATAAATTCCAATTAACGCATCCCCTGCTGCTCTATCCTAACACGATCCAATGGTCCTGTGGCTGAAGGGGTAAAGAGTTGATGATCAACAGCAATTAACAGCACCATTCAGCTTTCAATTTCTTCGGCCGTTTCTCATTAGATTAACTGGAACTAGAGATGCAAAGAGAGAAAGAAACAAAAAGAGAGAGAGAGAGAAAGAGAAAGAGCGCCCAAGTGCCAAGTAATGGAGAGATAATTGTGGTGGAATTGGACTAATTCTGTTTGCTCGTGAAACTGGTGCTTTGTGGGGCTTTGTCTGTGTTGTGACACTGAGGGAGAAAGAAGGTGGACGATGGGAATAGGAAAATACTCTGAGACTTGACGAAACTAGAATGGTAGAAACACCTGTACCATCAGTAGTTTAATGAATTTATAGTCTTAAAAGTTTATTTTTTTTGGTAGTAGCAATAAGAGTGCATTTCGAATAAGAAGTTGAATCTGTTGATAACATTTGTGTGGATTCTAACAAAAACATTACATTCCCCAGCAATTCTTATTGTTATCTGTCAATATATCTATTTTGTAAAGCTCCTATCACATTGTAAATGTTTATTACTCTGATTTCTTTCATTACAACGTAGAGACACAGACAAATGTACTTCTTCAAGAAGATATTTTAGAATTTTCCAACCTCTTTGAAATCAATTCGAAACTCTCCATATTGCTTTAGAAACTGCTCGATTCTCACTGCACAGCGTAAAATTTAGAAACATTTTGATTTGGAGAAAACGGCCTATAAATCTTCAATGGCCAATACAATTTACAAAAAGTTAAACGTATTTCACTGCTCGAGTTGACCCAGAAACAAGTTTAAATTCACGTCATCGTTCTCATAAAGTAACAAAGGAACTCTTCTTTTTGACAACAAAGTTTAGTAGCATTTTGATAGACTTCCTACGGTCCAATCTATACACTTAGATCTTGTCCCTTTTTTTGTTTGTTATTCAGAATCGGTGATGAAAAAAAATAAAAAAAATAAATTTGATCAAGCATTTTAATGTTATTACAGAGCTTACAAGTTTTTGTCCCACAGAATATACATGAAAATTTAAATACATATATTGTCATGTTAAAGAAGTTAAACACATTTTGAGAGCGAAAGAGAGAAAAAGAAAAAGAGTGAGTGAAAGAGTTAGAGAAAGAGAAAAAAAAATAATAATAAAAAATACAGATTTAAGAGAAAGAGAAAAAGTTTAATAAAAAGGAAAACTTTTATTTAGAACTTTTCATTTAAGAAAAGGGTAAGCCAAAATAAAGGTGTCTCCGCACCGAGTGACTCTAACACCCGTGACGCCTCTGGATTTTTTTTTTTTTACTATGCCATATTCTCCGATTCATTGAATTGCTTGATAATTTGTCAGCCCAGTACAAAAGGCCTACCACACTACCAAACTACCTAAGTTCACCAACCAAACGTATGGTCGTACTGATCCATGCCAAAACAGTCCTTCAAAGCCTGAAAAACTCGGGATGCTTCTTATATAAAGCAACTCAGGACAGCTCTTGTAAAACAGATCTATTGGCCAAAGATGGAAGAATGAAAAAACAAATTAAAATTC
>JAZGLO010005422.1:10000-52500 GCA_036873155.1 Biomphalaria sudanica | reverse complement strand
CACTCTCTCTCTCACTCCCTCTCTCTCTCACTCTCTCTCTCCCTCTCTCTCTCTCACTCTCCCCCTCTCTCTCTCACTCTCCCTCTCTCTCTCTCCTTATTTTTATGTATTCTTTTTTTTCTTTCTCCTGTACTCTTGTTCTTGTCTCATTATTACGAATGTTTCCTTAGTTCAACCTTCTAGCTTTCTGGCCGGGGGTGGGGGGATCCTCTGACACGATTTGACTCCCACTTCGAACTCTTTGATCAGATTGTAATTTTGCACAGTTGTTCTTAGTCGAATGGAATACACGAATCAATCTCTAAAACCTTGTTACCGGTAATCAATTACTGCGAATTGATTAATTTAGTTTTATATAAAAAGGAGATAAATTTTGCAGTATTGAGAGAAATGACTGTGATTTTGTGGTTCTTTTAATTATTTTTTTTTTACTTTGCTTGTTTCCTATTTTGCTGTGTATAAATGACATTTTCGTATAATGATCTAGCCATCAATTCTATCTATATATGCTGTAATTCGATCCTTAATATTTCATCTCCTAACATCTCTTGCATTCCCAACCCCACACACCTGTCCAGGTCCTCATTATTATACTGAACGAGCTTTTTGATTTGACCTGACGTAGTCATCTAGTATCTTATCATGGATTGGAACATGCTTATACATATACCCATGTCAAAGTGGTCAGTTAGACTGCTCTATATCTCAACTCCTTTTAAACCAATAGTTCATTTATATTTACAGCGATACGTTTCGTTCCCAAGAAGGTGGAACACATGTCGTCTGGGCCAGATTTAGACTTGATAAGATCATAAGCTATTTGATAAATGGGGGCCCCTTGTAATCAGACTAAGAGAATTCATTACCTTTCTTCCTAATAATTTTTTGGCTTCCCCTTCCAGACAATAGAGTCCCCTCCCATTGCCATTGAATGTCTTCAGCTATAGCTCCTGTATGGTCCATCAAGGGAAGGCAAGCGCCAAGCGCTAACAAGGCGGAAAAAGAAAACGCTTTAGGGACACCCTGAAACCTTCTCTGAAAGCCTTCAGCATTGACCCAGCCACTTGGAACACGGAAGCACATGATAGAGTATAATGGCGTCGCGCTGTGAAAACTGGCGCACAAATTGCTGAGGACAAGAGAACAGCGCTAGCAGAAGAAAAACGCCAGAGAAGAAAAGCAAGGCCAATGACACTAGCTCCAGCTGGAATAGCCTGCCTAGTGTGCAGCCGAACATTCCTGGCTCACATAGGCCTCACCAGCCACATGAGCCCAGAGCAAAGCCCTCAGCCCAACTGGAAGACAAAAGTGGTCATCATCGAATCAGGATGGACGAACTGTATATCATATTGCCTACAGATAAATTCAGGACTTATTCTTGTAATTCTGCTGCCATGATTTCCATATTGACATGTTGACATGTTAAGCTAACAAAATTGTACTCAGTATAAAGACAGGTTTCACTCTAGTTATATTTGTGTGTGTGTTTGCATGTCTGTGTGTGGTGTGCGAGATCTTTTAACATGCCACGCTGGCATCTACTTACAATTGAAATGTGTGTGTGAAAGAGAAGGGAGGAGAGGGAGGGTATGGGTCATCTTTCAAGACCACGTGATTTGACTTTGTCCTCTACCTACTCCCAGTTGAACAGCTCTCTTCTCTTCTTACCTCCCATGTCCGCTTCATATAATCCTTTTTTTCTCTCTACCCCCCACTGTCTCTGTCACGCGCTCACTTCCCTCCCTCTGGCTCCTCCATTCATCATCCCGTCTAAGACTTCTACAGCTTTTCGACAGCTCGGTCCAGACATCTCCTCCGCCCCTCTCTCCTTGCTCCCTCGCGTCACTCCATTCGGCCATGTTGATGCACCCCACAAATGTATTTTCTTCGTCAGAAAAAGATCCAAGAACTACTCCCTTGAAGAACAACCGCCCTCCTAATCCATTCCCTAGCACATTCCGTAACCCATCCCCTAAACCATTCCCTACTTTGGACCCGTCAACCTAAAAGCCCATGTCTCGGAAAGTTCAGAAGGCTCTTTAAAAAAAAAAAGATTTAGCTCACAAAATTTGTCCAGAACTCAATACCCGCTTTGCAAGACACAAAAAAACAAAACTTTTTTTTGGGGGTTGTGAGAGCGGTGGGGGCGCACGTTTCTCTTTCCTCTCCCGCCTCAAACCCTTTACAAATAAACGCGACGCCTCTTGGATTAAATTGTACAGACTATTTCAAAATTCATTTGTTATTCAAATTTGTTAATCCGGTCTTGAGATAATGTGTGCCATCGTCTGCATGCAACAGAAGGAGGAGAGGGGGGGGGGGAGGTTGTGTGAAAATGAAAAATCATTCTAGTACCACATAAGAGATGCCTCGTATTCCATCCTTGTGTCTTTCTAAGTATTTTCAAGGGAATTCGTTCAGTTTGTTGAACTTGTTGAGTTCTGTTTGACTTCTGTAGTTTCTTAAAAGTTAGAAGATAACAAGTTAAAAGTATTTGCATGTGGTCGCATTTTTTTTTGGTCATAGAAAAGCGTTTTTATTTTATTACCAAGCTTTAATGAAGTCTGTCTTTTGTCTGTCTGGCTAAAATCTTGAACCCGTTAATTCTCCATATTCCTCTTCTCTGATCAAGTTGAAACTTTGCACAATCATTGTTGATAGCATCACATGAATCAATAAAAAAAACCCTAATTTTAGCACATTATTCGTTATTAATTAACTTTTTTATATCTTGTATATAAAATTAGATCTTACGTAAAAATGTAAACAAATCTCAGGGCCGGACACAATTGTGAAGAAAGAAGGAAAGTGTTTTAATTCAATTTTATCTCGTTACCTTTTTTCTTATATATTGGTGTAACTTTGCCAAATAACTTCAACGAAAGGATTACAAAATGTAAGGTTTAATACTCAATTAGAAACTAGATCTAGAGCCAAACTAATCACATCTCAAGCGTCCTTGTTTTCATCTCTTCTATATTTCTCCATCGTGTCCCATGGTGCACAATATCGCGCCAAATGACAGTGCGCAATGTAGTCCTAGTCATAACAATACATATAATACGCATATTTTGTTGACAATTTATTGGAATGATAAGGTCCCGTTTAAAAGTGACGCCTTAGGCGTCTGTACTGTTTCACCTTTCGTAAATCCGGCTCTGTAGCTAATTACGTAATTATTGAAAAGCTCAAACAAAATATTAATGAATTTCAGCAATCAAAATCTAGAAACTGTCATATTACTTTAAATTCAAAAGTTGTGTGGCGTTTATTTTGTTATATGTATTCAATGCAAATTTATTCAAATCCTGTATTTTAAATGCATATGGTAAATATAGAGGAATTCCTTAACCCTAACCCTAACCCTAACCCTAACCCATTTAGACCAGAAATACAACTTTCAGAATATATATATATATAACATTTAGACTATAAATACACATTTCACGCAAGACTTACCGAGGGGGGCCTAACGTTGTATTCCTACCCAACCCACGGGTACGCCGCTATACCATTGAATATCACAACGACATTGCATTTTCCATTGAATCCATTCATAATTTCTGGCTAAAAATTGGCCAATAGCTTTTGATACAGAACTAAATTTCACTGTTTCGAATTATATTGATAGAGTAGATCTTCTCTCTTTTATTATTAATGCTATTTTATTTTCTTGTCATGTAGAGTAAAGATAGATCTCTTGACTCGTGGATAGAGTCCGACATCCTATTATTGAATAATACATGAAGCCATGAACTGTCATTTGATCCCATTAATAAAATGTAATATACACTTAATGAATTGTTGATTTTAAAATATTATTGTCTAAATGACTCAATGATGACTTTCTACTCTATTTTGTATGGACCTATCATGCCGTCCGATTACCTATAATTCCTTTTATTTTCTGCTCCCACAATGCACTTCTGAATCATTATTACGTTGCAATTATGATCATTACTGTCTTTAAATATGTTATTTAATTAAAAAAAAAACACTTTCCGAGTAAAAATATAATTCTAAGTTTAATAAAGTCACACAGTGACTATAAATCTAACTTTCAGGTTATAAATGTTACTTTTAGTCTATAAGCTTAACGTGTTCGGAAAAATGAATAGTTCAATCATTCAATCATTAAGTAATGCAAGCAAATAGACCAGTCACGGTTCATTTAGTCTGCGTTGTTCCCAACGGGGAAAACAACAAGAACAACAAACCGTGGGGGGCGCAACATAAACCGTGGGGGGCGCAACACAATCCGTGGGGGGCGCAACACAAACCGTGGGGGGCGCAACACAAACCGTGGGGGGCGCAACAACAAACCGTGGGGGGCGCAACACAAACCGTGGGGGGCGCAACACAATCCGTGGGGGGCGCACAAAGTTCTGGAAAACGGATCCAACGATTTCTCTAGAAATGTGAAAGTTAAAGCATATCTTTGGAAAAAGCATTACTAGCTGATTGGCCACACTGTAAAAAAAAAAACTTTGGTTTGACAGTTATAATTTTGCAAAGAATATTTTTTTTAAATTAATTTGGCTTCAGGTCTAGAAAATCTCTATCTTAAACACACCTAGGTCAGCGGGTATTCCCACATGCATTTGTTAAAGCGTTACACAACTAAATAAATTTATCGTACCGTCTATTCAGTCTGCATATATAGGGCTGTCAATTAGAAGTGTGTTAAAGTTGAGTAGATGTATAAAGTGTTTAACCTGGGGGGGGGGGAGGGAAGGGGAGGCTTTAGGGCATGATTGCATACCAAATTGCATTAGTTCAGGAACAAAAGTCAGATTATTTGCAGACGATTGCATAATATATAGAACAATAAAAACAAAACAAGACACAGATATTTTACAAAGAGAATTAGATGAATTACAGAAATGGAAATCAAATTGGAGCATGTCTTTCCACCCAGAAAAATGTCAGTTGTTAAGAGTAACAAAAAAACTAAAACAAATTAATTCCACTTATCTTATTCATGGCAAACCAATAACACAGACTAAAAACGCAAAATACCTAGGTGCTATAATAAATGAAAAACTGTCATGGAATCCACATATTGATGAAACTATAAAAAAAAATCAAACAAAGCATTAGGGTTTATTAAAAGAAATTTCTATAAATCAAATAAGAACATAAAACTAAAATGTTATTTAACCTTGGTTAGGCCAATAATAGAATATGCATCCACCGTTTGGGACCCCTCAACTCAAGAAAACATTAAGAAACTGGAACAAACACAAAATAGAGCAGTGAGATTCATAACAAACGAATATTCACATTTGACTAGAGTAACACCATTAGTAAAATCACTAAATTTAGGAAGCCTTCAGGACAGAAAACTCAAAAGTAAAGTAGCAATTATACATAAAACACTGAACCATAATCTTCAAATATAAAAACAAAATCTAATAAAATACTCTGAAAGACACAAAAATAAAGGCACATTCCTCGTCCCATATGCTAGGACAAATTTGTACAAATACTCCTTCTTCCCTAGTGCTATTAGAGCATGGAATGGGTTGCCTGAGCTAGCCAGAAAAACCAGTGACTTGGCAGAATTTAAGTCATTGGTTAATATGCATGACTAAATGCATGACGCGTAGGACGTAATCATCTTCTTTTTTGAAGTAACGTCTGTATTATATAAGAAGATGATCAAAGTTTTCCTTTCTCTGTATTCGTCATTCATTAATTATCCCGAGCAAAGAAAACAAACAATTCTCTGTAAAAAAATATCTACTTTATTTCATGTAACATATTTAGAATATAAGACTATATGACTATAATTATCACTTTAAACTGGATGTTCTGTGTCCAAGGTGATTGGCTGTTGTTTTTACTTAAACTGACGCTAACAGAACAAACATTGATTGCGTTGGACGTCTAAGAAACGAATGCATTTCACAGTCGTATAGTATTAAAGAATAGTGAAGTAGATCTTGTTGGTTTGATTTGGACATATTTCACTTGTGTTTCAACATCATTTTATTATGTTGTTATAACTAAAGCGAGTAGCGTCGTTATTTTTCTCAAAAGTTCATACCCTTTGGGACCTTTTTCTTCTTTGCTATAGGGCTCTAAAATTTAATAAGTAAGCATGGGCGCCCGCAGAAATTTTTGCAGAGGAGGTGCAAGTTGCCACCTATGTCTCAAAGTCGTAGCTTCAACTTTTTTATTACAGAGAATATTAAAGAAAAGAACTAGTGCCCCCACGCCCCCATACATATGCGATATTAAATTCACTGTAAATACTTGTTTCATGAAATAAACACAAAAAAACAACAACAACTAAACATGTGAACAAACTATTTACTGTACACGTTGGTAAGTATATCCGTGCGGCCCGTGCATCCCGATAGTCGATAAAAAAAAATGCAACCGCTGCCAAAACTGTCACTAACTTTACTACTGAATTGCTTCTTGTCGCGATGGACACCCGGCGATGAACGCTTGTCTGGCAGTGCTGATAGTCTTCTGTACGTTGTCTTACATCGTTGTAGGTTGAACTGAACATTAGTAGTGCTTGAAAGCGGGACGTCAATGAAGACGTGAATGAAGAAACTAACGAATCAAGAGACAGAATGTAAAGTCATGTGTTCTGTTATAATCCCAAAATCCAAACATGAGGTTTTCGCTAAGTGTGTCTGTCGACTGTTAATTCTCGACAGCACCAACCCAATACCAAGTTTGACTGCCAGTAGTGTCACCTTAGTCAGGATGCCATCCCTGAAATGTTCCTCAGCATGGTCAAGTTGTTTTTTTTATTATGTCATTAATGTGACTGCTGAGGTGCTGTTGAGCGGCTACTTATGTTAAGATGGACAGACTGCAACATCGAGGAAACTGGTTCAAGTACCGGTGAATAATTGACCACAATTAAAAGACAAATTAGAAACAGAAGCAGGCACTGATTACACATGTGAAGTTTGTCTGGTTTCAAATACAAATGTTATTTTAAAATACGCCAAACAGTCAAAGATCATCTCAAACTTGTGACTTAAAGCGCGAATGAATTCGTATTTCTCAGTCTATCATGTCTCACACAAAAGAGGTAAATTTAGCACATACGCTCTCTTTTGGGACTGTTATGGTAGAAATAGGTCTTCTTGATGACACCAACAGCATTACGCATTACGTATATCTGAAACGTCATTCAAGCCAATAATAACAAGTTTAAGTCTGTGGGACGCGCAAGGGACAAGGTTTGCTTTTGGATATTTTTTATGAATCCTAACCTGAACACAGTACTGAGTGCTACCCATCACTGGGCAGCCATCGTAGCCTTGGCCGAGTAGTTTGTCCATGTCTAGACTGTACTTAATGTATTCGCTGACAATGACACAGACAGTGCGTCTCTCTGAACAACAGGGACAAAACCAATCAATTCTTCTCGAGTACAATCGTCACCAACAAATCCAACGCTCAGAGACATCTATTTAGTGCTAGAGATATCTGAATTTTCATTACCGAAATACCAAGAAACGCAGTTAATTCATGCTACTGCTGCTGCTCGTATATTTTGGTTTCATGAATCAGACAGGACAACCAACGACTAGGCAGATTTTAAGTCATTCATTAACATACATGACAAGATTGACTCATGGATTGGCTTAGGATGTAATTATCTTCTCTTTTGAAGTAATAAGGCCTGTCTTTCAAAGGTTAAAGAGTAGTGCAGTATTTCAGGTTACGCATTATTACATCGCCTCTAGCCTTCGCTCGGTATTTGTAATGTGATAAGTGGAGCAGCCCAATACCGCTCTGTACACAAAACATCGCTCACAGTGGCGCAGAAATCTGAGAAAAAAAGGCGCCGTTCTGGCAGACGATATATAGGATTGCTTGATGGTGTAGAGGCAGATCTGAAACAACCTCGGGCGTGCAGACGATATATAGGATTGCTTGATGGTGTAGAGGCAGATCTGAAACAACCTCGGGCGTGCAGACGAAAAACAGAATGGAAAGATATTCACCTTTACCTATCCCTTAGTCTGTTGTACCTTTGGGGCACCACACAAGTTCTGTCAACCGTCTTTCTCCATTCCTCTCTGTCCTTCGCCCTGGTTAGAATTTTATTGAATGACAGGCCTGTCCATTGTTTGATGTTGTCTTCCTATCACTTCCTCTGTCCTTCTCTTCTTCCTCTTCCTGGTGCTGAAGGAAGGTCTCCGCTTGCACAAACAATTTTGTGATATTGTCATAGAGCTTGAGTTTACGTTTTTTTGACAGTGGTCAGCAGGTCATCGTGAGATCTAATTGCTGTATTAATCTAAGATGCTACAGAAGGATCCCAGGTCGCGTTTACTAAGACCGCATAACAAATGGAGAAATTAGAATCAGGATTAATACAACAATGGGGAAGATTATAATTATTTTTATGAAGAAGTATTTTGTGTAATTTCTAAGATAAGACACTATATAAGAATAAGAGACACATTTCACAGCAAGTCTTGTTGTGTCATGTTTATGTAGCCCTAACCCTCACACATCAATCGCTAGCCACAGAGAAAAAAGTGTACACGATACACGTACTTTGGAACCTTCTTAAGTCTCAAAAGGAGCTTTTCTATTACGTTATGGTTCGCCTCACGTCTGCTGTGATACCTGGACTTTCTTTCCTTGTGGGAGCTTCCAAGCTAAAAAAATAAAGAACTTGATACTCTGTTGACTTAAGTGAATAAATGTGTCACAAGTGGGTTCGTCGTATGGACGCGATGTCCACATTGGCAAATCGAAGAACGTGAGTTGTGCCAAATAATAATAAGAAAAAAGTTGATTACAAGATTTGTACAATTCTGGTCAAATGGATTTATTTTCCTAGGCGAGGTTGGCAGGGGAGATTATTCCATGGGCTAGTCTAGAGAAATCTACGTTTCGAGCAATGCATAGCGACGTCATGTTTCTCAACACTATATAAATGCTAAGTTGTCTAATTATTAATTCTAATTAGTTGAATAAAATCATGGAATTTAGCTCTTTACTCTTTTTCACATTTTGACAGACTAGTTATTTTTTCACATTTGTACATTCTATCCTGTTATGATAAAACTTCAATAACATCTTTGTAATCAGGAGAATGCATGCTCTTTATATGTAACACAAATACAAGTTTATAAAACAAAACAAAAAAAATAATTTAACGGGTTCAGCTCAACGATGGTATCGTTGATTAGGAGGGAAGGAGTTAGCAAATTGCAGCAATAAATAAATAGACCATTCTGCTTATGTAAAAATAAGGCAGCATGTGTTCTACATACATAGGACAATGCCAAATGTAATCCTTGCATTAGTGAATGATATACACTGTATGGCTATAGATCCATTGGTGATTTAGTTTGAGTTCGGGTCAACGTCTATTATTTCATCTAAACCTTTTAAAATATAACAAAAACACAAAGCAGTAACTTTAGAATTCTAGATCTATGATCGTTGATTGGTGGTAAAATGGTGTCAGCATTATTGATTTGTGTGTGTGTGAAAATGTGGGTCAATGTGAATAAGAATTTTTTTTTGTGTAACGCATTTTTATTTTCAGTCAAAAAATGTGTATTCATTATTTTTAGGGATAGCGAGAAAGAGAGTGAGAGTTAGAGAGATAGATTGAGAGAGAGAGAGTCAGAGAGATAGAGCGTTAGAGACAAAATGATAGAGTGCTCTAGATCTTTAAGACTCTAGAGCTATTTGGCTGTATACCTATCTGGGTCTAAACATCTTTGGCACCAGATCTATGTGGCAACGGACCTATGCGGCTCTAGACCTTTGTGGCTCTAGACCTTTGTGGATCTAGATCTTTGTGGATCTAGATCTTTGTGGATCTAGATCTTTGTGGATCTAGACCTATGTTGTTTCCCATTAGAATTCGGAGGACTTAGGGGCATCTTAAAATTCCCGAAATTCGAAATTCCAGTTTTCACTTGGATTCAGACCCGCGACCTCTCGGTTTGGAAAGCACTCAGCCACCATGACCTCCAAGATTTATGTGGCTTTTAAAAAATTATATGAATGACGTAAGTGGGAAAGTTTTGTTTTACTATGCCCAAAACCAACTGTAGATCTTAAATGTCATCACAGCATCCAGCCCATGACACTATAAAACAGAACCCAATGGTAGAGAACAGTTCACAGTCACAGAGGCAGAAGACATAACTGAACGTAGTCCCTGAATAATTTATCTGGGCCAAAAAGCCATAGGTGTATTCCAGAATGGGATAAGGCGTTGCAGTGTTAATGTCGCTCTGGACAAGTCAACATTTTGAGACACACCAAGACTCTTATCCAAAAACTAAGGACGTGTAAAATATTTTTTCCAGAGGGTTGATATGATGATCATGTTGGCCAGACGAAGACATGACCTAATCAAAGTAGTGTTGTATTGTTGTATTGGATGTGTGTGTGTGTGTAGTGTGTGTGTGCGTAGTGTGTGTGTGCATTGGATATGCGTGTGTGTAGTGTGTGTGTAAGATGTGTGTGTATTGGATGTGTGTGTGTATTAGATGTTTGTATGTGTAATGGATGTGTGTGTGTCTAGTGTGTGTGTGTTCGGGAATTATAATGCAAGCAGACGATAAAAACTACAACTGATGGGCCTAAGAAATCTTTACGTATACTCTATAGCAGAGGATTTTACCCATTTTACCCTAACCAATCGATATGATGTTGTGATAGGGTAGGGATCAAGTCCTAGTTTTACTTTTCGTTTCGCTTTCTAGCATCGACCACCAACCTTCAATTTTTTGCAATGACCACCAACATTACATTTCTGGCATTAACCACCAACCTTCAATTTCAAGCATCGACCACCAACCTTCAATTTCTTGTATTGACCACCAACCTTCAATTTCTAGTATCGACCACCAACCTTCAATTTCTTGTATTGACCACCAACATTTAATTTCTATTGACTACCAACCTTCAATTTCTTCTATTGACCACCAACCTTCAATTTCTTCTATTGACCACCAACCTTCAATTTCTTGTATTGACCACCAACATTAAATTTCTTGTATTGACCACCAACATTAAATTTCTTGTATTGACCACCAACATTTAATTTCTATTGACTACCAACCTTCAATTTCTTCTATTGACCACCAACCTTCAATTTCTTGTATTGACCACCAACCTTCAATTTCTTGTATTGACCACCAACATTTAATTTCTATTGACTACCAACCTTCAATTTCTTCTATTGACCACCAACCTTCAATTTCTTCTATTGACCACCAACCTTCAATTTCTTCTATTGACCACCAACCTTCAATTTCTTGAATTGACCACCAACATTTAATTTCTTCTATTGACCACCAACCTTCAATTTCTTGTATTGACCACCAACCTTCAATTTCTTGTATTGACCACCAACCTTCAATTTCTTGTATTGACCACCAACCTTCAATTTCTTGTATTGACCACCAACCTTCAATTTCTTGTATTGACTACCAACCTTCAATTTCTTCTATTGACCACCAACTTTCAATTTCTTGTATTGACCACCAACATTAAATTTCTTGTATTGACCACCAACATTTAATTTCTATTGACCACCAACCTGAAATTTCTTGTATTGACCACCAACCTTCAATTTCTTGTATTGACCACCAAACTGAAATTTCTTGTATTGACTACCAACCTTCAATTTCTTGTATTGACCACCAACCTTCAATTTCTTGTATTGACCACTAACATTTAATTTCTATTGACTACCAACCTTCAATTTCTTCTATTGACCACCAACTTTCAATTTCTTGTATTGACCACCAACCTGAAATTTCTTGTATTGACCACCAACCTGAAATTTCTTGTATTGACCACCAACCTGAAATTTCTTGTATTGACCACCAACCTTTAATTTCTTGTATTGACCACCAACCTGAAATTTCTTGTATTGACCACCAACCTTTAATTTCTTGTATTGACCACCAACCTTCAATTTCTTCTATTGACCACCAACCTTCAATTTCTTGTATTGACCACCAACCTTCAATTTCTTGTATTGACTACCAACCTTCAATTTCTTGTATTGACCACCAACCTGAAATTTCTTGTATTGACCACCAACCTTCAATTTCTTGTATTGACCACCAACCTGAAATTTCTTGTATTGACCACCAACCTTCAATTTCTTGTATTGACCACCAACTTGAAATTTCTTTCATTGACCACTTATCTTACATTTTTTACCTGACATTTGATTTCTAACATTGATCTTTTATTTCCTGGACATTGAGTATCTACTTTTAATATCATGCTTTGGCCAGCTACCTTCTCTTCCTGCTTTATGTAACTAACGTTTCTTCTGTTATGACGTCATTTCGGTGAACCAACTGATCAGTTTTGTTGTAAACAAAAGAGCATAGAAAAAAAAAAACAACGTAGACTGTAGACAGTAGACAGTAGATTAAGCAAAAAGAAAAACTTGAAGAGATAAAACCCATTATGGAAAAAAAAGAAAGCGGCCACTATAAAAGCCAACACAATTACAGCTGAACAAAACGCAATAAGTTTCCCCCGGGGACAGGATAGACCCAATGATACATGATATCTTTATTTAATCAAGTTTTACGCTTTCAGTTTGCTTTCTACTGTTTCCTTTGAGTGTGTGTGTGTGTGTGTGTCTGTGTGTGACTGTGTCAGCTGATCTTACCGCTAGACATATTTTTAAGTTAATATAATTTGGTCAACAGTTGTTTTTTTTGTGTGAACATTTTTTGTAACGAAAAGATTCACATAGAGATATGTGTGTGTGTGTGTGTGTGTGTGTACAACTTTGGTCAAAGACGGGCAACAGCAGAGAGAGAGAGAGAAAGAGAGAGAGAGATAGCTTTAGAGAGACAGAAATAGAGAAATAACAAAGAAAGAGATATAAAAGAGAGATAGAGAGTTAAAGACTAGATAATGAATTCACCACAATCAGCTCATTTAGCACATATCTAAATAGACAATAGTTTGCATTAGAGTTGGTAAGACATTTCTTTTCTGACATCGGAAAAGTGCAAAATCGGTCTTACTATTAACAGTGAATGCAATACAAGTGAAAGCGTCCCTGTCAAATATGTCAGAACCTGTCAAATATGTCTGTATATGTCAAATATGTCTGTACCTGTCAAATATGTCTGTATGTGTTTTAAAGTGCATGCCTTGGGAAAAAAGTACTCTGTATGGACATGGCAAATTTAAACCAAATTAAACTGCATCTGCATCTTGCAGAACAGAGAAACAAAAAATAAACATGTATACAATCATTGTAGTGCCATTGAATTAGAGTTGTGTTTTTTTTACCTCACAAGCATGGGCGTAGCCGGGAGGAGGTTAGGGGTTCAAACCCCCCTCCCCAAATAAAATCCACGGGAACGGAATTTAGTGACTGATTTTTTGTTTCGATTTTGTGTATTTTAGATGAGATTTTTATACTAAACCATCACTTGCCCCAGCGCAGCCGTGGGGGTTTTTAGTTTAAAACCCTCATACAAGGGGGTTTTGCAGTTAAACCTCCCTCTTCTGTAAAACAAAACAAAACATAAAAAATAATGCAAACGACAATCCCCAAATTCCATTAGCATAGCTAAGGAAGATTTTGATTCTAAAATCCCCCTCCGAAATTTACGATAAAACCCCTCTTTAATATAAGACTATCCATACACGAGTGACTAGATTTTTATGAGCGTTGCCAAGTGGGCTTTTGTCTTTAAACCCACCCCTCCTTCAGCGGGGTTTGCAGCTAAAAACCACCTATTCAATATTAAAAAGCGAATTACACACAAAATTATTTGATCGTAGCCAAAGGAGGTTTTGAGTTAAAATTCCCCTTCAGCTGGGTTTGATTCTAAAAAAACCTCTTCAAATTAAAAAAAAAGCAAATTATTCACTTAACTTTCTATGAGCGTAGCCACGCCATGGGGGTTTTGAATTTGTTAAAAACAAACTTCCAGAGATTTTGTAGTTTCAAACCCCCAACAAATGGTTTTGACGATAAAATTTCCCTTTTCGATATAAAATCTAAAGCAAACTACAATCACCTAATTCCAAGAGTGTAACAGTGGCTGGGCTGCATTAATAAATTGCAGTGAATAGTTATCTGCCATAATTAAAAAAGACTAAATATGTTTCAACAAAGATGGCTAAGACGGATTTTAGAAATCAGTTATAGAGATCGGGTCTCAAACAAGGAAATCTTTTCCGGACTCGGAGTCGGCCCCTAAGTAAGGTTGTGACAGAGCGTCGCATGAGGTTTGCTAGACATGTTCTCCGACTAAATGAATAACGCATAATAAAAGTTGTGATGACATGGAGGCCATTACAAGGAAAGCGCAAACAGGGACATCCTAGTACAACTTGGCGCCACACATTCATGGAGGTCATCAGAGTAGGGGGAGAAAGGCTTTAGACATTGCCAGTGTTACAGATTTTTGTGGCAGCAGCTTACCGCCCAATGCGCCGAACAGCGCGGGAGAATCTAAGTCAGTAAGAATAGCGCATTAGGTTTTTGAAATAAAAAATTTTGATAGCCGAATAATGCACTGTAGATACCTCAGAATTTGCATTTTGTTGGCTTTTAATACTGGAAATAGTGCTTGGCGGTGGGGCTCCGCCCCGCGATGGAGGAGCTCACAGTGCTCTCCCAGACCCCCTTGCTGGCAATGGAGGGGAGTCTAAAATTTTCCCACTTACTACAGGAAGAGCCCATTGTAGGGTACAATAAACGTCTTCCTAAAGAATGAAGGGTCAGACACATTTGTTTTTCGGGGAGGGGGGGGGAGAAAAAAATCACCTCAACCCTCCCCCCCCCTCCGAACAAAAATTCTGGCTACGCTCATGCTCACATGTTTAAGGAACAAACTGTTCTAGACAATGTGTTTAGACATGAAAAAGAGATTCCACTCAAGTGTGAACTACACTTTATGTCTTTCATAGTGTGTAGAAAAAGAAAAACTGTACTAATACCTACTTACAAATGCAAGACCTCTTAAATGCAACCTATAGAGCGTTTTTCTCTAAATAAACTAATAAATATAAGATTTAACAAAAATATGGAAACAATTTTTCATCCCTTCCCACCATTTCCTTGATAAGGAATCCTTGGTAAGAGAATGTATAGAATAGATCTAGTTCACCTTTTAATATTCCAATGACAAGCATTTAGATCTAGCCTTCGAAGAGGATTCGGAAAATTTTCCTAAACATAATTTCGTAAACTCTTCATTTAGAGAAGCCTTAAATTCGTTAATTCCCGAAAGCGATTGTCATTTCAAGAACGCGGTAGTCCTTTCAAAACCGATGTTGGATCTAGATCTAGGTCAAGATCTGTATCCAAATTTTAATCATCTTTCCTTTTTTATTAGAAAAATAAAAACAGCCAAGCTAGAGTTTTCCCCGTATTTCTCAGCGATATAATTCAACTGTTAAATTTCTAGGAAAATCATTAGAACCGTTTTTGAGATCAGCGTCCAGGTTTCTCGGTCTCCATGAGGTTCTAACTGAAATAAGCCTAACGTTTCCTTCAAAGGATATAACCTTGATTTTCTTTCTAAAGATATTTAGTTTCTATTTAATTATGCTTTTGATCATATTTGTATAAAGTAATTAATGGAAGTCAGTATGAATAGGACATAATACATTTCTTAAATGAAAACTATGTGTTTGTATTTAGCACTATTCCCTTATTTGATCTCTGTCCTGTTTTCCGACATCTCTGTCACCACGTATCCCGAATGTCATCCTCTATGGTCAACTTGCAACTGGTGGTCTGCTATGTAGAGGTGGTCAAACAGGACCTCAAAGCTGTGGACATCTATGCTGACTACTGGGAAGACAAGCCCTAGAGAGAGAGATGGTGACCAAGGAAGCTATGGACAGCGAACCTCGCCTAGAGCAATATAAACGAAGCTGCCTTAGTCAAGAGAAAAAAAAAGTTTCCCTATCAGCTAGCTTTAAAACAAAAAACATATATATGCTTGAACTGTGGCAAACTTTGCCGCTCCAGAATTGGGTTGATTAGTCACACAAGATTCTGACCCGTCTCAAGACGAAACCAAACTGGGCGCATTTATTAGAAGGAGCCATATAATCTACTACTATGCAGATTATATTAAGAGACGAAAACACTTTTTATTCTAGCTACTTCAAGTGAATATTTACATGCGTTAATTAAGTTTGCAAGGTTGTTGCGTACCATGTCTATAGATAAAACAAGGATGGACTCAGGCTCAGTTTACTCATGTATTTTATTATTCACATACACGATTTAGCCCTCGGGCCTTGGACCGTGAAACACATCCGAATAAAATGTGTACGTAATACAACATGGAAGTCCCCACGAGAGATCAAATGAAGAGATTTCATGGCGGCAGTAAATACTGGATTTTACAGTCCATCACTGACCGGAAGAAGCGGCTTTTTACTACCGGGGTGGGCGTTAGAATTGTGGGAACGCTGAAAGTGTCCTCGAGTGTGTAATTGTGTGTCTATGAGTGTCTGCGTGAGTCTTGGAGATTTTGTGTCTTGAGTCATTTGGTGCGATTAGTTACATTAGAATTTGTATAATGTAAAGTTACCCTTTCAGACCTTGTGGTGTTTTGGGCAGCTGATGTAAAGTTGCCAACGGTTAACGAGGGTGTCATGTGGCTACCACAACAACCCACCGCGTTTACTTTTCCCCAATGAATACCTTTTAGAGCTGGACTCACAGGCGCACAATGAAAATAAAAATTTAAGTTGTCACCAGGATTCGAACCCGGAACCCCCGGTTTGGAAGCCAAGTGCTTTACCGCTCATCCACCGCGCTCCCAAAATTTTTATAGTAAAAAAAAATAAATTAATAAAGATACATTGAGAGAGACATTAAGAGATTATCTAGATAGAAATAGAAAAATAGGGAAAGAAAAAAGGAAAGAAAGAGAGAGAGAGAGAGAGCGATTCTGTAGAGAAAAACACTTAATAAGTTAAAAATTCCATATACATCAGCTATAACACCAACAAGTTAGTTGCAACAACACTTCAGTGACTTCAGTCTACAAGAAATAACAAATGGATAGAATTATGTAAAAAAAAATTGACTTTCATTTTGATTTCATTTTCTGATCTACGTTTTCTTGGACCTGTTGACCTGTCTGATGCTCTATGCTCGCAGGACTGGACTCTACCCTAGCCAATGATTCTTACTTTCTCTCATGAACAAGCAGAGAGAAGGGAGATGCACGGTCTGCCCCTCTACACCTGAGATTACTTTAAAAACGTGAAGTCTATTCAGTCAGTTCCTTGTTGAGATTTTGTTGCACATCAACGTAAGACAATGGGGGCTGGCAACAATTCTGTGTCTAGCCACCCAGCGGGCCGTGGTCCTTAGACATCTGTGTCTAGCCACCCAGCGGGCCGTGGTCCTTAGACATCAGTGTCTAGCCACCCAGCGGGCCGTGGTCCTTAGACATCAGTGTCTAGCCACCCAGCGGGCCGTGGTCCTTAGACATCTGTGTGCAAAACAAATACATATCAAATAGTCTGAGTGAGCGAGGAAACACAAAGACACAGACACGTAAAGACATACTTAAAGACACACGTAAAGACACACTTTAAAAATGCACGTTAAGACACACTTTAAAAATGCACGTTAAGACACACTTTAAAAATGCACGTTAAGACACACTTTAAAAATGCACGTTAAGACACACTTTAAAAATGCACGTTAAGACACACTTTAAAAATGCACGTTAAGACACACTTTAAAAATGCACGTTAAGACACACTTTAACAAACACATAAAGAAATACATAAAGACACATTTAAAGACACACGTAAAGACACAACGAAATGGCTCACACATAAATCTTGCATAGAAATTCCGACAAAACGCTAAGAGGGCTCGAACTAAACCTTTATGAAAAAGGGGGTTGGGTAGGGCTTGCCAGTACACATTTGAGAAACCCCGAAATAAAGTTTCAAATAACGTTTCGGTCTTTAATCTCTCAGAAACCGCGACAGACAACTCATGGGAAAGCTTCAGTTGAACGGTCCCTTGAGGATTCGGCAGTGAGTCCCCACTGACATGTCAGAGTCAAAGTGGACTGCTACACATCTCCATCAAACTATCCCCCACTGACAATTGTCTCCTTCTTTATTTCTTCTTTTTAGCGAGAAAACTAAAGTGTGTTTGTATGTGTGTGTGTGTGTGTTTGGGGGCCTGGTGGGTTAGTGACTTAAAGATTAATGGAATAAAATATATTTAGAGAACGTTGAGCTGTGGGTGCTCTGCCCCTAGCAGTTTAGATATCTGTCGCCCCTCCCCCCAACGCTCCTGCCATTGCCCCTTGATGCATCCTCAATGCCATTAGCCTGATGAGCTGACAGAACGCTTGAATGACTCCTCGGCCAGCTTGGCACGTGACTAGCTAAATATTAAATGAGTCAGTAGACTCAGACTACGGGATTTTTTTTACCCCCACCTTTTCAATGGCTGGCTCAACAGATACTTAGACTTTGCGAAATGTGGATTTTAAAGCAAATTATTTCACACCATTTCGACATGGTTCCAAGACAATTAATGTTATTTTTGACTATTTAAAAATATGATTATCTATATCGCTATCGCTTTTGTTGTTTTGGTCTTGTTTTAGCTATTTTTATCCTTTCTTTTGAACTGTCTTATATACTGTCTTTTAAGATCTCTTGCTCCATGTCTATTAGGTCTCTTATTCCGTGTCTCTTTAACTCTCTTGATTTCTTTTTAACTCTCTTTTGTCTCTTGTTTTCTATCTATTTAGTTTTGTTACTCTTTGTCTCTTTAGCTCTTTTACACTTTGTCTCTTTAGCTCTGTTACTCTTTAACCCTTTAGCTCTGCTATTGTTTTGTCTCTGTAGCTCTGCTACTTTCTATCTCTTTAGCTCTGTTACTATTTGTCGTATTGACTCTTTTACTTTCTTTCTCTCTCTGTTACTCTTTGTCCCCTTAGCTCTGTTACTCTTTGTCTCTGTAGCTCTCATTTTCTCTCTGCCCCTTTAGCACATAGCTCTTAAATGTTTTGATGTCTCTATTCTTTTATCTTCCACTCCGATCTGTCTCTGTCTTTCTCCCTTTGCTAATTTGATTTAGCGTCTCTCAAGGTCTGTGTTTGATTGTTTCATCTTCGACTCTGCGATCTTCCAATGGGATCAATCTTCAGCCTCTGTGTAAATGAATACATCCTCTCTCTTGATCTCAGAAATACATGTACAGCATTGAAAGAGAATGCACACAATACAGAAAAAAAGATAAGGCTTTAATCATTCATGCTTATGGCGCAGTCTTACAACAAGGGGAAACCCAATACCTACAATTTACCTAGATGTATAACCTTGCAGGCAGAAATCAATGTTTATGTTTTGACAACTAATCGGCGTCCTGTGTTGCTGAAGAGATCATAAAAGATTCCATTACGGCACGCATTCAACTCTCACTTGTATTTATGTCATAAATTATGCATCAACAATTAAACCCATGCAGAAACAACGCCATCAGTGGAGTCGGGGAGTTAAACACTTTCTCCGCCCGTTTCTGTTTGATTCTCTTTTTGCCTTAAAATTTTGTTTTTAATCTTAGAAATATTGTTACCTTTATTTTTTATTAATAGCAAAGGTTTTGCCCGTGTTTCAGTGTTTACATACATAGGGCGCCACTTTGACAAGGCGTTCTACTTAAACAAGGCGTAGCCTTGGGAGATACAACGTGGACATATAAGATCGTACAAAATACGCAGGGTGCAATTAAACTAAGATGGTGTGTATACTTTGGGGGGGGGGGGGGGGCTATTTTATGAGTTTTATAACACATGCTCGGGGTGTCGATAGAAAAAGAGTCATGTACAAACAAGTTCCCGCTGTAACGAAGTTTAGCCTTTACATATGGGGCGCCGAGGTGAAGTTAACATCATCAACATAATACATTTTGACACCAAAAAAAACACAATAACAATACACTATAACAACACTATAACAGTGTTGAACCTAAACTTAAAGGGACATTTATAAGACAAAGTGTAATAATTACAACAATGGCGCCAATACAACAACAAAATAGTTGTACAAACTAGGCTGGAGTATAGAATTGCACACACATGGCGCCAATACAACAACAAAATAGTTTTACAAACTAGGCTGGAGTATAGCATTGCACACACATGGCGCCAATACAACAACAAAATAGTTTTACAAACTAGGCTGGAGTATAGCATTGCACACACATGGCGCCAATACAACAACAAAATAGTTTTACAAACTAGGCTGGAGTATAGCAAGGTAATTTGCACACACATGGCGCCGAAATAGAATTTAAAACAATATTTTACTCACACAACTTTGAAACGTGGCCCTTTCAAACCTTGCGAATTATGCCCAGAAATGGGGTGGGGTGAGACAGATGATGTAAAGGCTCACTTGTTGTATGGCTTTCAGTTCACTACGTTGTCATGTGGCCAGCACAACGCTCAACTGCCTTTACTTTTTCTAACATATGTCAGGATTCAATTGGAGTTGGATGAACCTTGGGTCGTCCTGGAAATCCAAAAGTTCAAAATACCAGTCTTCACCGAGATTTGAACTCTAAGGCCATCGGTTCAACAGCCAAACGCTCTACCAGTCGGCCATCACGCTCCCCTGTCTTAAAGAAATAAAAACTAAATATTTATTTCTACTTTTTAAAAGGGCCATGTTTTTAAAGCATTCGAAAGAAACGAAATAATCTAAAATCTCATTTCCATTTCTCATTTATTATTTAGCGTCGAAATATGCCCAGGGAAAAATTGTTAGGAGAAAAATAATTTAAAGTATAAGGGCTGAGCCTTGAGGAGAGAACCACTTCAAAAATGATTTGACCGAAGTGAGATTATTATTTCTTTCATAAGAACGTCACATCTCACGAATATTGGAAATATGCCTCTAAATTTGTTTGTCACATAAAGAGATTGCTGAAGTCACATTTCATACCTTGCGGTTCTTGTGTCAGAGTATAAAGAGCATCTTACATTCCATGCCTTGCGGTTCTTGTGTCAGAGAATAAAGAGCATCTTACATTTCATGCCTTGCGGTTCTTGTGTCAGAGAATAAAGAGCATCTTACATTCCATGCCTTGCGGTTCTTGTGTCAGAGAATAAAGAGCATCTTACATTCCATGCCTTGCGGTTCTTGTGTCAGAGAATAAAGAGCTACTTACTCTATGGCCTACGGTTAACGAGGCTGTCGCAAGACCAGCGTAACGACTAATTTCTTTTCTTTAACTAAATGATTAGTAACTTATTAGAGTTGGTTGGACTCAAGAAAAGTCTTAAAGATCCTGAAGTCAAATGTCACATTTTTTAGCCTCGTGAGACCTTTGTTCTGAAGACAAGATCTCTACATGTCGGTCACCAAGCCATCGAAACCTAGCTTTGACAAAAATACATTTCGAAATCTGTCAAGTCTTGCCATATCTGCTAAGTTATCTAGTTAGACGTGAATGCCGAAGAAGACTTGAGGAGCCTAACTTAGCCCAGTTCCTTCATGACATCACTTTGAATATACCATTGGACACGACATTTAGCATGAAATGTTTGGGACGAATGAATAATTTTTTTCGCTAGGCGATACACGCAATTTCAATCTAATACATTTTTTGTGTGTATTTGGAGATAAAACTTTTTTTTAAAGATAAGGCTATGAGTATGAAACAAATAAAATCTTTATTTTAAACTTTCAGTCTTTAAATTCTTCGTGGAAAACAAAATACTGAAGAAAATGATAAACAACTTTTAAAAAATGTAATCTTACATTTTACTCTTGAAGGTGGCCAGGGTACTTCAACAACAACAACAACTGGTGACTGGTGACTCGTTTAAAACCGCGGGGTGAGACAAGGCTGCCTACTTTCATCAACACTTTTATAATAATAAAAATTATAGATTTAATATAGCGCTACTTTCAAGCTTACAGCCAGCTCAGAGCGCTATGGTCCAATCTCATTTGTGGACCAGTGGGAAGAGGGTATCTGGGAGAAGGTTTTTCCGTGCTGCCTTTAGGCGCTCAGTAAACACAACTCTGCTCGAGTCGAGTGTCAAATCTCGAGTCCCCTTCATAGGTAGCCATGACAAGCCAAGTTTAAGTGTACTTAGCCTCTCGACTATGCTTCCCAGCCACTTTTCAATATCTTCCTTGAAAGGGTAATGGTAGATGCTCTCGAGGGTTACGAAGGTTCTGTAAGCTTTGGAGGAAGAAGAATTACTAGCTTGCTCTTTACAGACGACATAGATGGTCTGGCAGAGACATAAAAAGAACACGCTGACTTGGTGATGAACATTGACAAGACTTCCGCAGCATATTGGCATGCAAATCAATTCAGAAAAAACACAATTTATGACTAATAGCTAACAGAGCTCAGATGAAGGAACTAAACCTGTACTACTGACCAGATTTGCCAAGTTCATAACAGCACTTGCAAAACTCAAATCAGTCAGATAAAAGCATAGACCTCGACATTAAAATCAGACTGATGCGCTCCTTGGTCACGGCCACATTCTTATATGCTTCCGAATCTTGGAGACTGACTCGAGAAGAGGATCCTTGCAACAAAACTAAGATGTTACAGAAAGATCCTAGGTGTCTCTTACAAAGACCGCATCACGAATGGAGAGATTAGAAACAGGATTGTTACTGTAATGGGACCCCATGATGACCTGCTAACCACTGTTAAAAAACGCAAACATAAACGCTATTGCCACATCACAAGGTCCTCAGGTGTTTCAAAGACCTTCCTTCACGAAACAGTAACATGAAAAAGTAGAAGAGGCAGACAGAGAAAGCAATAAGAAGACAACATCAAAGAATGGGCAGGCATCCCATAGAACGAAATTCAGTCTAAGGCAAAAGGCAGGTATGGAGAATGACGGTCAGCAGGTCTTGTGTGGTGCCCCAAACAGTTCAACAGACTAAGGGATAGGTGAAGGTAAATTGATTTAAATCCTAAGAAAACAAAATCTTTTAATTGTGTATTGTGGATACTGTTCATTATGTTTAAGATATAATCTACCGAAATATAAAACACCACATTTTTATCTAAATAATATTCTTTATATTCTTTTATTATTCATACTATTTTTTTCCCAAGAGTTATGACATTGTCTATTGGCTAGAAAACTAGGTCAAACAGAATATTGTGTCCAATCAAAACGTTAGACTTTGAAACACTCCAACATTTTAGGGTGGAGGGGGCGGATAGAAAAAAAAAGATCTGCTGGCTTCATACTGTGTATACCTATTCGCCCCACACCAATCTGTTCGATAAGTGCGTACGTGTGTGCGCTAGTTCGTAAGCTGTGAAGAGGATGGAGGGTATAGACCCGGATGCCCAAAGGTCACTACAGGGCAATGAATTATTAAAGAATAGATTATAGGAAAGCTATGCTTGAAAGCTGAATGTTGAAATATACAGCTTAATACACATGAAAGAGGAGTGATAGAGTTAAAACAGGAAGAGAAAGAATAAGAGAGAATGGGGAGGGGGGTGTTGATCTAGATCTTCTGTTGAGAGGGAGATAGAGAGATAGAGAGATATAGAGATAGAGAGATAGAGAGATAGAGAAAGTAAAAAAAAAGCAAATAAAAAATACGGAGGAGATAAGAGAAAGAAAGAGAAAATAAGGAAGTGATGTGGATGTAAGGAAATAAGGAAGTGATGTGGATGTAAGGAAATAAGGAAGTGATGTGGATGTAAGGAAATAAGGAAGTGATGTGGATGTAAGGAAATAAGGAAGTGATGTGGATGTAAGGAAATACATGAAAAACATTGAGAGAAAAAGAGAATGAGAGAAAGAGAGAGAGAGAGAAAAAAGAGAGAGAAAAAAGAGAGAGAAAAAAGAGAGAGAAAAAAGAGAGAGAAAAAAGAGAGAGAAAAAAGAGAGAGAAAAAAGAATGAGAAAGAGTGAGAAAGAAAGAAAGCGGGGGGAGAGAGAGATAATCATTTAGAGAGAGACAAAGAGGGAGACTGAAAGATAGAGAGAGAGAGAGAGAGAAGGAGAGAGAAAGAGAGAGAGAGCAAGAAAGATGCTACGAAAAAAAAAGCAATGACCAAAAAACATCTCACACAAAAGGCGCAAGAAGCTTTCAAAGGGTAACAACTCTAATGTGTTTCTTTGTCTTATGGGAGCTTCCGGTCAATGGACATAAAAAAAAAGCAAGGATGACCGAGAAGTCAAATGAACTGGACTCAGATAATTCGTCATCCATCATGATAATCGGATCAGTCCTGAAGTACAACAGACCAAGATAACGCCCCTGCTTTTTTTTTGTCTTGGGATTCTAAAATCTCATCCTTACCCCAAATAATGACCTTTGCGAGGTACTAGCTTTGACTAATGTTCATTTGAGCCTGGACTGTAATTTTCCCAAAACCATCCTTGCAATGGTAGGGTCAGCATGGACTGCCAGAGTAAACAATAAGGATAGATGGGAAGGTTTAGCAGTGTGGGGGGAAGAGGGGGGGGGTGATAGAGTTACAGCTTTGATGTATACACGAGGCATTATAGCATTTATGTATACACGAGGCATTATAGCATTGATGTATACACGAGGCATTATAGCATTGATGTATACACGAGGCATTATAGCATTGATGTATACACGAGGCATTATAGCATTGATGTATACACGAGGCATTATAGCATTGATGTATACACGAGGCATTATAGCATTGATGTATACACGAGGCATTATAGCATTGATGTATACACGAGGCATTATAGCATTGATGTATACACGAGGCATTATAGCATTGATGTATACACGAGGCATTATAGCATTGATTATTAAACATAGGGAAAAGTGTTATTTCCTTTCTACATTACGTTTGAATGTTACTATAGTTCTGGTATATTTCTGGTATAGTTCTGGTATAGTTCTGGTATAGTTCTGGTATAGTTCTGGTATAGTTCTGGTATAGTTCTGAAAGGTGTGTGTTGGTGGAAAGGGATGTGTCTGGTTATTGCCTTATATCCAAAAGTTTCAGTTGACTCTTGAATTACTGCACTGACCCATATAGTGACACATACATCTAGGTTGAATCCTTGAACTTTGCTCTAATAGCAAAAGTTACAGATTGTAGTAACTTTATACTTCTACATATCCACGTGTAAATGCTATCGATTTATGGTTTGTTTTTTTTTGGTTTACTTGGCTGCTTGAGTTTCTATTCTCTATACTGTTTGTTATTCTTATTTATAGTGTTTAATCAGATTTTATGTACTATTCCATCTGTTAAAAAGCTTACTCTGTCAACTCACTCTGTCAGTCTGTCTTTTTGTCTAAAAAAAAAGTTAGTACACGTTATTTCCCCACTCTCAATTTCGGATCAAGCTGAAATTTTTCACAATGATTTCTTCTAGCTGATAAAACAAGAATCAATTTAAAAAAACAAAAAAACAAATTAGTTCATTAACTATAGGTAATTAATTATTTTATTTGGTAACAAACAAGGGATAGAAATCGTACACCACTGATGTAGTGGTATACGTTGAATGAGTTCCCTTTCTACTTTGTGTAAAGAATTAGGTTTAAAAGTTTGAAATTAGCAATATATAATTAATAACCATCTATTTTTGTAAGCACTTCTCTGGCGCAGTCGTTAGCATATTGGCTTGAGGAGGATTGAGCCCTCGAGATCGAATTCAAGCAGTACAACATTTCTTTTGTATAAATGCATGTAAAAAGAGATCAAGATAACTTCCGCCCAGATAACCCCTTCTTTCTCCTATTCCCTTTTATCCCAAACAGGAGCAGGTAAGTGAATTGATCGTAGAGTATTGAGAAAGCTAAAAGCATTAAATTGCGCTTAGCAAAAACAAGTGCTATGAATATTTCTAATCGTACAGTTTTTTTTTTGTCAGTCTAGATCTATTCCAAATTTAATTACATGACTGATCCAAACAAATTTATTAAGAGTAACTAAAAACTAAAACAAATGAAAAATTCTGATTTTATTTATGGTAGAAAAATAACACAGACTAAAAACTCAGAATATCCAAGTGTAATAATAAATGAAAGATATGTTAGGACAGAAAAATAAAAAGTAAAGTAGCTATAATAAATAAAACACTAAACCAGAACCCAAACAATAAAAAACAAACCTAAATAAATACTCAGAACAACACAAAGATAGAGACACTTTTATTATTCCATTTACTAGGACGAATCCATACAAGTGCTCCTTCTTCCCTGGTGCAATTAGAGACTGAAATGGGTTGCCTAAATCACCCAGGAAAACCAAGGACTTCGAAGAGTTTAAGGGGCATGCCTAGTTTGGCTTATGAAAGGCGTATTATATCTTTTGAAGTAACGTCTGTAATATATAAGATAAGATAACTAGTTTAGCTCATGTTAACATAGACTGATTGAAAAATAGACTGAAACAAAGAAAAACCCGTAGAGATCAAGAGACAATGACTAATGTATTACAAAAAAAGACAACAGACTCATACAAAGACATATCGACCACCAGAAAACATACAGACTTTTTTTTTACAATTACGCAATATATTTTTTTTTGTCTGTCTAACTTATAAAAATGTCCATGACTTCGTCATCTCTTCATTTCATTGCTTCTAACACGAACTTAAACTCTAAAATATCTGATGTAAATGTCATGACATTTTGAATGCCATCAAGTAATATGCCAGAAGCGCTTTAAATAGAAAACATTTTTAAAAATTTATATTTGCATTTTAAAGTTAAAAGATTTTTGTTTAAATCACTTCTTCAAATTAAGTATTTGTCAGAGATTCTCACTCCTGCAGCATTAGAAGCCATGACAGTGATCTGGGAATCACTGCCTAGAGATTAGGGTACATTATAGTAGATATATGGTAACATTAGCATAATGATTTGGGTAACACAGGATAATGCTCTAGGAACCTCAGCTAAATGTTCCTGGAACCTCAGCATAATGATCTGGAAACCTCAACATAATGATCTGGGAACCTCAGCATAATGATTTGAAAACCTCAACATAATGATCTGGGAACAACATAATAATTGTCTGTGAACTTTGCACTATGTTCTAGAAATATCGGAATATTTATCTAGAAACCACAACATAATGATCCGGGACACTTTCCACAGAGATATGATAATCCTAATGAAGAGATCTGGACACCAAGACATATCTAGTAGCCTCAGCATAGTGATCCTTACATATAGGTCTGGGAACAACTCTCCTAAAGCACCAAATGGAGATCTGGGAATAAAAGATCCTAAAGCACCAAATGGAGATCTGGGAATAAAAGATCCTAAAGCACCAAATGGAGATCTGGGAATAAAAGATCCTAAAGCACCAAATGGAGATCTGGGAATAAAAGATCCTAAAGCACCAAATGGAGATCTGGGAATAAAAGATCCTAAAGCACCTAATGGAGATCTGGGAATAAAAGATCCTAAAGCACCAAATGGAGATCTGGGAATAAAAGATCCGAGAATCACTGGAGATTGAAGATTGCCTGACGATCATTTTATTTTCTATCTCCGTCTGAACTCAGGCTTATTGGGATTGTGTGCAGCAAGGAAGGCGCCACTAGGACGAACCAAGAAGTTTTTATTGAGAGATTACTTTGCACTTAAACATGTTTCTGCCTAAAACCGTTAGATATTTGATGGGGGGGAGGGGTGAGAAAGGAGAAGCAGGATGAGAGGGCAGGTTGAAAGTTGTTGTGAGAAAAACGAAGGATTGTATTTGTTTTATAGGTTAGTGTACAATTCAGTCCTGGCTTCATTCGTTCAAAGTAAAAAATTTTTTTAAGTCAATTTTCAGAGAAATTGTTTCACAGCGTCGCCGGATAGATGCCGGAATATACTCAGTACATCTAAAATGACTAAAGAGAAATTGTTGATGAAATGAAATAATTCATACCATTTCAGCTAAATGATATTACGAACTACCAGACCTGGGTGGTGGCCGGACTGAATGGTCTCGAGCTGGCATTCATAGTACAATCCTATGTCCTCCCAATTCTTAGGAGTACCTGACATACGATAAAAGGGTTAAAGAATTTGGTTTTACATGACACCATTGTTAACCGTCAGCCATAGAAACAGTTAAGCCCTAGAATTTAAGGCAATAAGGCTTCGCTTCGTGTCTTGGTGCAGCTTGCGGCCAGCAGTTGCTTTAATATTCAATGGCTGTCTAAATAAACAACATATATATATAAATCCGCGACTGAGACCTAGAACATGTTACTTTAAGTGTCCGATGACGAGAACAGAATTGCCTGCAGTTTATATGCAATAGTGAAATTCAATAAATGTGATAGGGATAATGCGCATCAGAGACCCATGAGTTATATATTAAAACTTATACGCCCTATACTGCCAGCTTAAGGTTCATGTCAATTATTTATTGTCGATAGTCCTAATACTGATGCTTCAAATTTAAATAGTTCTATAAAACTCGCATTGAGCCTGATTCAAACTGTTAATTCTCAGTTTAGTTTGTCTGAGTTAAATACCCACCGGGCATTTGCACGAGCTTGTGTCGGGGGTCACTTCAACGAAAGACGAGATGAAATTGACTTGAAACTATTTGATTAGAGACCCGTAGGTATCTAGTACTTACATTGAGTAAGAGATATGTTCATCCTGTTTTTTGACGCATCGGAAAATGGCTTCATTGCTATGCTTACACAGACTCATTTTCTTGCCTCCTTTTTTGGTAAATATTCTACTATCTCTAGGCGTAATTTAACAATCTTTTATTCGCGGCAACTCGGACGGTGGGAGTTATCCTAGGTAATGTAAGAGTCAAAAAAAAAAAGAAGGGCAAGGGGGGGTGGGGAGTAGTATTCATCCTTCACTTAATAGCAGGGCCGGACTTAACCATTGTAGAGCCCTATGCGAAACGAATTTCGCGGGGCCAAGTTTGGGTAAGGATACGGATAATAAATGAAAATTAAGAGTTCGTATTAGAAAATAAATTCGTCTTTGCATTTTATTGATTCTTTACTACGTACAGAAACACTTTACGAGCTTTGCGTGTAGCGAAGTCATACAGTACTGCATAAAAATTATATTTCCTACATAGATCACGCTCAATAGAAAGAATTACCAAATGTTTCAATCTATCTACAAGAATTGTTGATCTCAAGTAATTCTTCATTAGTTTGAGGCTAGAAAAGATTCTTTCACTAGATTCCACAATTGCGGGTATTGCATAATGCCGGTTTTTTTTATCGCGCGCACGATTGGCATTTTCCATATTGAATGACACCCCAAAATGACAATTTTCGTCTATATATTTCAGAAGATTTGTATGAGTTTTCTAAAGATTTTAATAATTTCCGGATATTTCCAGGACTTTTTCGTATATTTTGCAATTTCAGGATATTTCCAGTACCTCCTGTTAAATTGACAGGAGGCCGCGGGAAATCTGTTATAAGTTATCAAATGGCTTAATTTATTAATTTATACAACTAAAATTAGCGCGGGTCCTATAAAAGTGCGGGGCCCACTGCGGACGCATAGGTTGCAATGGACTAATGTTGGTCCTGTAGGATAACTGCGTATGCTACGCCGCCGGTGGACTAGTATTAAATAAATAACATTTGTAAATTAGAATTGCTTCGAAGTATATATATATATATATAATATTATTATTTTTTAAACCTATTTTTAAACTATTGGAAAATAAATATATACATAATTTATTCACATTGTTGTTTGATCGGGATTTCGTGTTGAGAGTTAAACTTCTTGTATTCGCTCAACAATATCAATCAAAACTTTTGGCTGTGGTGAACAGCATAATAGGGAACGTTACATTATGACGAGTGCGCCCTCAAGAGTTTTGGTCACTTTGTTTTGTTGTCCTTTGTGTTAGGTAAAAGAAATTGATTTTAGCTACACAAATACTAAATAAGAAAAACAAAAGTCAACGTATACTATCGTAGATGATAGTCGCCTCTAACATATTCAAAACTACATAAATAAAATCTCCTAGCTGACGACGTCTAAAAAATGAGCTGGAGATATTAACGACTTTTTGATTTCCGTGATAACAAAATGCTTCTCTCTCCTACAAAAAAGTTGTAAAACATAGAGAGAAATCAATGGAGCTGTTGGTGGTCTTTAAAAAGTCAATATTTGGTAAAGACAAAGTGGAATGTCAATGAACAATGTCTGAATAACGTTTCACGTTTGCAACAATTTCATACTTTTAAAGAACCATTAAATTGTCTTCTCTTCATGACAGTACAATTTGAAATAAGGAAATAAAAAAGTTTTACGAGACCAAAAATGGGGATTTGATAAAGGAAATTGTCTTCCTTAGGATAATAATAACTAATAATGTGATACATTGATTCGCATCAGAGATAGTTGACATCTTAGATGAAGTAACATCAATTTAATAACTTTTCCTGTGACTAAAAAGACTTGGTACACTTGATACACTTGATACATATCAACGGTCACTTGTCGGGGACTCGTTTATTATTAACAGACGTTGCTGCGTATTTTAGAATTTTCTCTTCTGCTGATCTTTTCACCATAGGATCAATTCCTTAGGTCGTCTGTTTTGTCCTTTCCTAGCTGATGGGATCTTTTTTTTGACTTCACTCATACACATCATCGGACAAGAGAGGACGACCCGCGGCTCTCCTGCCATCTAATAGAACATTAGAGTTGACTGTACATGCTTCTGATAATTAGCTTATTGAAAAGGCCGTAGAACCCCACTGAAGACTCGATATAAAGCTACAGAAAGCTGCGTAGGAATACGATAAATAAAACTGGACAGCTCCGTAAATGTGCAAACGTGCACACCATCCAATGTAGATGCCATAGAAGTGTGCATAGGTGTCCTAAAGGCAACACTAGACAACCTTATAACACTGGAAAACATAAGCAGCCTCCATAGTATGACCTTGACAATGCGATGTTCAGGAACCATAATGTATGCAAAAAAATTAATACTGAGTTTTTTTTGTTGTTTTTTTTATAGCCCAGGGATTGTTCTAGAAATATTGAGCTTAGGTTATTATTATTCTGCCAGTGATAACAATACCAACAAATAAGATTCACGAGGAACATGATGTAAGCAAACATAGACTTATGGAAACTGTTTAGACTCCTTTGAAATTCTCCTAGTAATGATTCTGACCATTGCATTGACTTTTAACATGATCCAATGTTTTTATCTTTGGGATACGTCTGAAGTGATACTATTCAGACAGGAAGGCAGCGCTCATAGAGAAGCTCATCTAAGCATTCGTTATTTCCGTGTTATAGAATAATCTTTGACAAGTTTCAATTTGTAATTAAATATAAGAACAATAAAAATGTATTTCACCTCACAGTATAGTTCTTGACTCCACAAATGTTAAAAATCGAAACAAACAACTGGCAAAAAGTGGCACTGGATAGATCCATGTGAATCGCAGATGCCATACACAACAGTACTAGAAAGAAGGGTGAAAATGCAACGCCGCCTGGTGATTTCAGATGTCCGAACAAGTGACCGCAGCTGTGTATCAAGGATTGACCTCTTTAGTCACACAAGAAGTTGCAAAGAGATTTGTCTCTAAGACCTAAAATGCCCACAGAAACGTAAAAAAGAAGAAGAAGAGATGGAGTTGATTGTATCTTTCAACAAGTCATTTGCAAAGGATTTACTCATGTGTAATAAGAAATAAAGGAACACTGAAGAGTAACCTAAAATAAGGCTTTATTAAACTAGAACGACACATGAACTGACGAAAGAGACTTGGATAGTAGCACACTAAATCAATGTTGTGAACACATTCTCACGACGTTACACAAACATAAACAAATACTAACTATTTCACCACATTCACCCCGCCTAGAATTAAAATAGCAAGTATAGTAATATAGTAGGCCATAGCATAAATAAAAAAAGAGAATGCCAGTGCCTGCAATACAATAGATCAATAAATAGTGTCGAAATATTAGTTTCTCTTGTAAACAATAATGAAGAGTGATACAAAGAAACATAAAAACCAGTATCTGTAGTAGGACGTATAAACAATTACTAGTTTCTGTTTTAAGCAATAGCAAATAGTGTATTAAGTAAACATGTATGTAAGTAAGTGAACAAATAAATTCTAGTATCAGCAGCAAGGGATAAACAATGCCAGTTTATGTAGTCAGTATAAGTAGAGTAATAGAGAAACAACTCTAGACTCTATAGTTCGGTCTGGTTCTTCTCTCTCTTAAGTTGTAACGGGGTTGACTATCATGCTCTACAGTTTGGGAGTCACTAATGAGTTCCTGAGCGTCAAGTGGGGTATGATGGTTCTGTGTATTTTCAAGAGGAAGCGCTCGGAGATCCTCAGAGCCTTCCAGGGGTTCTTTCCTTTCTTGTATCACCGTAGGGGTGTTGACTAGTACTTCCATGTTTTGAGCTTCTGGAGGATATTCATTATCCTCACCCTGAGCGAAGAACGAAGGTTCACTTGTTGTTGTGGATGGGGAGGGGTTGGGAGCCAAGCGTCTTAGAGAGACTGTCTCCTCTTTACCGCTGGGCAACCGTACCACGGCATATTGGGGGTTACACATCAGTAACTCGACTTCTTCCGTGAGAGGATCATACTTTGAAGATCTGTTCTCTCTTCTCAGCAACACTCGACCTGGGCTGGATAGCCAAGTGGGGATAGATATCCCGAAGGAGGATTTCCGGTTGAACCGGAAAACTCTCTCATGTGGAGTTTCGTTTGGTGCCGTAGATAGTAATGATCTAATCGAGTATAGGGCCTGGTTCAAGACAAGTTCCCATCTTGAGATCGGGAGATCGAGGTCTTTCAGTGCTAAAGTAACAGCGTTCCATAGAGTTTTGTTTAGTCGTTCAATTTGCCCGTTGCCTGAAGGATTAAAAGCGGTTGTTCTACTTGTAGCTATTCCCCTCTCGTGCAGAAAGGATTGCACCTCCTTCGACATAAAGGACGTACCTCTGTCGGAATGGACGTATTCTGGCATCCCAACTAAGGAAAACAGCTGATTTAAACACTTTATGACAGTAGATGAGGACATATCGGGACATGGGTAGGCAAATGGGAAGCGTGAGTACTCATCCACCATTGTTAATAAATATTTATTGTGAGTAGCAGATGGGAGTGGCCCCTTAAAATCGATGCTTACTCTCTGAAATGGTTGGGTAGCCTTGATGAGGGTGCCTGAAAACTGTTTAAAGAATCTAGGCTTCAGTTCAGCGCAAGTTTTACATTGGTTTACCACTTTGCGGACGTCCTCGCAGGAAAAAGGTAAGTTCTTAGTCCGAACGAAATGGAGGAGTCTCGTGACCCCTGGGTGGCAGAGGTTGTTGTGTAACAGTTTGAGGTCTTCTCCAGTCATTGCTGACGCAAAGTGGTTTCTTGAAAAGGTATCCGCCGCAGCGTTTTGTTTCCCGGGTCGATATACGACGTCATATTGGAAACAACTAAGCTCTAGTCGCCATCTTTGTATCTTTTCGTTTTTGATCTTGCCCTTGTTTTGCTGGTCAAACATAAAGGACACTGAGCGTTGATCTGTAAACAATGTGAAAGGTCTACTGATGAGGTAATGTTGCCATTTTCTCAGGGCTTCTACGATAGCGTATGCTTCCTTTTCAACTGCAGAGTGTCTGCGTTCACTATTAGTGAGTGTTCTTGAAAAGAAGGCGACAGGACGGCCGTCTTGATTAAGAGTGGCGGCGATCGCGATGTCAGAGGCATCTGTTTCGACTATTAGTGGTCGATTATAATCTATCGTCGACACAACAGCGTTTTCAAGTTCATGTTTTAGCTGTTTTAAAGCTTCCTGTACTTGTTCAGGGAGAGGAAAGGTTTTGTTGTTCACCAATAAATGGATCTTGTTGGAGAAATTTGGGATCCATTGAGAATAATAGGACAGTAGTCCAATCACCCGCTTTGTGATTTCATGTCTTGTGGTGGAGGTAGATTTCTCAGCGCTTGCTTGAAATCTTTCGGGGTCTGGTCTTAATTGCCCTTGTGAGATTTCGTAACCTAGGAGGCATACTTTATCAGTCGCAATAGCACTTTTATCATCGTTGAATGTGATACTGTACTTTTTAGCGGCGTTGAGAAATCTTTGTAGATTCTGGTCGTGGCTACTGGAGTCACGTCCGCAGATGGTAACGTTATCCACGTAAGCGAACGTATCCTGTAGCCCTTCCTCCTCAATTATGGTGTTGATCGTCCTTTGAAATGCAGCAACTCCGTTTGTCACTCCAAAAGGAATGCGGCAAAACTGATAAAGCTTTCCGCAAGCCTCGAACGCCGTGTACTGCTTTTCATCATCCCTGATAGGTATCTGGTGATAAGCGCTTTTGAGGTCAAATGTACTGTATATTGAGTATTTAGATATTTCCTGCACCAGTTCATCAACTTTTGGCACGGGGTACGCGTCGAGGTAAGTGAATCGATTGATGGTTTGACTATAGTCGATAACCATTCTCTTTTTGTGCCTTTCATTCGTTGTTACAATTATTTGAGCTCTCCACGGGGACGTGGAAGGTTCAATAATTTTGTGAGATAGAAGTCTCTTGATTTCAGTTTGAATGAATTTGGAGTCAGGCATAGAATATTTTCTAGATTTAGTGGCTATGGGGTGGCAGTTAGGAGCAAGATTAGCGAAGAGGTGAGGGGCTTCAACTCGTGCAGCTTTCAGCGTACAGACCTGAAGAGTGCTTCGTTTTCCCTCAAATGGGATCATCAGTTTTTCGTGCTGGCTGATGAAATCTAGTCCTAAGATTACATCAGATACTAGTCCGTCTAGTAGTGAGAGCTTCACACTTTCGTATTGTTCGTCTTTGTACTTTATTTTGGCGAAAATATGTCCGTGAGTAGTGCGAGAAAGATGTGTAGAGGCCATGTAGATTCTGTTTCTGGACATTTCTAATTTCCATTTGTACCTTTTAGCAATTGAAGAAGATATATAGCTTTCACTGCTCCCCGTATCTACGAGAGCCTTCAATGGTACTCCATTGACCAGTATTGAAATTGTAGATTTAGTAAGGCCGGACGCTGGTGTCGATGCCCAGGAAGATCCAACGGTTGTAGTCCGTGACGTCTCATCATCCGCTTTCACTATGGCTGAGGTTATAGATTTGAGTGTCTGTCTGGTCGATCTACAGACTTTCTGAAAATGACCCCTCTTGCCGCACAAGTTGCATGTAGCGTCACGGGCTGGACATCTAAAGCGTTGATGTGGGCTGTATCCACAAAAGAAGCATCTTTTACTAGTCGCCGCACTCACCTCATGTTCTAGTTTTGTTGTTGGAGAAAGGCTCTCCACGTCGGCGCTGGCTCCACATGGAGTTTCAGAGTAGATGTTATACGCCATGGCATGGTTATGGGCATATTCAAGTTGTCTTGCCTCTTCATAGGCACTCTGTAGAGTTAGAGTAGATTTCTCTAAGAGTCGCAGCCTTATGCTGTTTGAAGCCAGTCCAGTAATAAAGGCGTCTCTTACGAAGATATCTCTGTGTTCTTCAGCGGTGACAGCTTTGAAGTCACAGTCTTTGGCCATACTTTTAAGCTTAAGTAGGAAGGAGTCAACGGTTTGTTCGTTCTCTTGTCGACATAGAGTTATCATGTGCCGTGCAAAAATTTCGCTTTTAGGTTTCACGTAGACATTTTGTAGAACTTTGATTGATTCTTCGAACGTTGTACACTCACTTATGTACTGAAATACGCTCGAAGAAACGTAGTTTTCAAGTAGTTTCTTTTTGTCAATCTCGCAATGAGAGACTGAGGAGATGAAATTCTCAAATGTTCTGAGCCAGTGCAGCCACTTCTCGGCAGCCGATGGCGTGCTAGGCTCTATGTCTAGCTCTTTTGGCCTAAATAGACGCTCCATTTGTATTACAATTTTTACTTACAGACTGAGAATAGTGTTGAACGAAAATCCAAATAAGATACACGAGACACATAGATCCATAGAATTGAAAATTTCTAGTTTAATAAATTGTAATAAGAAATAAAGGAACACTGAAGAGTAACCTAAAACAAGGCTTTATTAAACTAGAACGACACATGAACTGACGAAAGAGACTTGGATAGTAGCACACTAAATCAATGTTGTGAACACATTCTCACGACGTTACACAAACATAAACAAATACTAACAATTTCACCACATCATGTATTTAGTTCTAGACTTTCACTGTGGAGAGATTTATATTGTGTCAATGTATCAAAATTATACTTTGTGTAGGTCTACCCTACAAGTCACATTCTTGACATTTGTCATTAAATTATTCTATATTCTTAATTGAATTTTGTCTTTTATGAATTATGTTCATAGTATCCGCATAACGCATGGCTGCATGGTCGTGCGGTTTGAGCGTTGGACTGTCGTTTTGATTTATGGATGGTCCCGGGTTCAAACCCTGCCCGCTCCCATCCCCCGTCGTCCAGCCGGAGGTTTGGACTAGGAAGTAAACTATCTTCAACTCTGAAGGAACATCCGAAACTTGTAAAACAAACAAACATAACGCTATAATGTAAATGTGTAAATCTCGGATTGCAACTATTAGTTTAGGCCTACACATCTCTGATCTTGGATTGCAACTATTAGTTTAGGCCTACACATCTCTGATCTTTGATTGCAACTATTAGTTTAGGCCTACGCATCTCTGATCTTGGATTGCAACTATTAGTTTAGGCCTACACATCTCTGATTTCGGATTGCAACTATTAGTTAAGGTCTACACAGGGCTGGTCCTACAGATTGCGGGGCCCTATGCGAAACGGAGTGCGCGGGGCCCAGTCTGGATAGGGATAATGATAATAAGCGAAAATTAAGATTTTGTATTAGAAAATAAATGTGTCTTTGCATTTTATTCATACTTTACTAAGTACAAAATCACTGTCAAATTAACTCTATGAGCCATCTGCAGTAGATTGTACTTTTCTAACACAGACATTTAGATCTGCTTTTTAGATTTACTATCACTAGAAAAATATCGCTTTTGTTTTTTTGTTTTTTGAAGAGGTCAAGATAGCTTAAGATTAATATTTGTATGCCAGTTTGGTATTCGAACTTCTTGTTTTGGTTAAATCTCGCCTTATTATTAGGCCTACATTTTTATTACACGAAAGCCGACAATGCGTTTTATTTTATCGCGAGTAGGATTGGCGTTGTTCATATTGATAACACCCCGAAATGACAATATGTCTGATTCTAAGGAGATTTGCATGAGTTTTCAGAAGATTTTTATAATTTCAGATTTTCATGACTTTTTCGTATATTTTGCAATATCAGAAGAATTCCAGAAACCCTTTAATAATAAGATAAAATGGTTTAATTTAATAATTTACACCTTGAAATCGCATCGCGCGGGGCCTATGAAGGTGCGTGGCCCACTGCGGCCGCATTGGCTGCAGTGGCCTAAGACCGGCCCCGGATCTACACATCTCTGATCTCGTATTGCAACTATTAGTTTAGGCCTACACATCTCTGATCTCGGATTGAAACTATTAGTTTAGGCCTACACATCTCTGATCTCGGATTGCAACTATTAGTTTAGGCCTACACATCTCTGATCTCGGATTGAAACTATTTGTTTAGGCCTACACATCTCTGATCTCGGATTGAAACTATTAGTTTAGGCCTACACATCTCTGATCTCGGATTGAAACTATTAGTTTAGGCCTACACATCTCTGATCTCGGATTGCAACTATTAGTTTAGGCCTACACATCTCTGATCTCGGATTGCAACTATTTGTTTAGGCCTACACATCTCTGATCTCGGATTGCAACTATTTGTTTAGGCCTACACATCTCTGATCTCGGATTGCAACTATTTGTTTAGGCCTACACATCTCTGATCTCGGATTGCAACTATTTGTTTAGGCCTACACATCTCTGATCTCGGATTGCAACTATTTGTTTAGGCCTACACATCTCTGATCTCGGATTGCAACTATTTGTTTAGGCCTATCATGTGAGATGCCGGGGAGAGGGTTGAAGAACTTGGAGTATCGCTGAGACAAGTGAATGAATATAAAGGAACTTTATGTGGAGAATTTTGTATTCATTTAAATATTTCTATGTTTCTGAAACTATTCATGTTCCGTTGGCACCTCAATTCCATTTATGACTGGGGGTGCCATTAAGTTGAGAATCACTGTTAAAAAGAAATGAAATTAAGTATCTTTGTAAACCAGAGCCGGTATTAGTCCTGGTTTCGTCCGCTAGTTGCGTGATCGTAATATTTTTAAAATATTAGTTCTAGATCATCGCGTCAACCAAGAGGCTTACCCTCCGTAAACTAAAAGCAAACAACAGAAAAATAATTCTTTTTTATAAAATAAAGCTAATTACTGCCCTTTAATTAAAAATTAAATGGCTTAGATCCCTTTTATGCTACATTAAAAAAAATTTGTACTAATTAATTAATAAATTGGTTAATTTTCTTATTGATTCGTGTGATTATGATATATATGCAAAATGTCCACTTGATCCTAGAATGTAAAGTGGGAGAAAAAGGTGTCAAAACGTTATAAGGGGATTAAATCCATATATACATCCACATCTCTCAGTAAGTAGCATTTATGTTCCATATTTTTATATCAAACAAAATAATCAATCGCCAACAATTAATTAACTAATCGGTTAATGTTTTATTTTTTTTGATTCATGTGTTGTCAGTTTTAATGAGTTATTGTGCAAAGTTTTAACTTTATCCGAGAATGGGTATTGGGAGAAACAAAACATGTTCAAACTTTGGACCAGACAGACAGACAGACAGAGTGCTTTAGGTAAGCGTTGTAAACAGTTGTTTGTTTGTTTTAAATACGAAGAGGATTATAAGATACAATTTTCAAGTGGGCCGACTGTATTTCTTTTTTCTATAATATGGCATACATTTAGATAGAAGCATTATTACTAATTAGCGGAGTTTTCTAAAAACTTTCGAAAAAGTGCATGAGCATCCACACAAATCCTGACCCTGAGACTCAACTGACTTAAATCTGGCCCTGTTCTATAGCAAATAACGTTTTTTATGTTCATAAGAAAGTCTGTGCTCTTTTAGTCAATTTACGAAACATTGGGTCTTTTCCTCTAAAGTTTAGAACCACCGAGAGCTCGTGTTTCAGCTGCATTAAAGAAGGGCGGGCCATTAAAAAGGGACAACAACTCAATGCTCGACCGTTCACCCACGTAATGACTGCCATTTGGACTGAATGTATTTCTGTTACCACATGGGGTCGAGTGACTTAAATTGATGACCAATTGACCATCATCTGTCACCAGGCTTCTCCTGAAGAGACGGATAATGGCTTTCTAAAGGGTCCTGGTGTTTGTTGTCCACCCGTCAATCATTGACGATGTAGTCCCGGATGTAGTCAGTATTGAACCATCGTCAGATAGTATATGAAGGCAGTAGGAAGCTCAAAATAGAAACAGATGGACAGAAAGGGTGGGGGGAGGAGTGGGGGAATAATGACAGAGTGAGTTGATAGAAGCTTTGCACCAGACAGACAGAGTGAGTTGATAGAAGCTTTGTACCAGACAGACAGAGTGAGTTGATAGAAGCTTTGTACCAGACAGACAGAGTGAGTTGAAAGAAGCTTTGTACCAGACAGACAGAGTGAGTTGATAGAAGCTTTGTACCAGACAGACAGTGTGAGTTGATAGAAGCTTTGTACCAGACAGACAGAGTGAGTTGATAGAAGCTTTGTACCAGACAGAGAGAGTGAGTTGATAGAAGCTTTGTACCAGACAGAGAGAGTGAGTTGATAGAAGCTTTGTACCAGACAGACAGAGTGAGTTTATAGAAGCTTTGTACCAGACAGACAGAGTGAGTTGATAGAAGCTTTGCACCAGACAGACAGAGTGAGTTGATAGAAGCTTTGCACCAGACAGACAGAGTGAGTTGATAGAAGCTTTGCACCAGACAGACAGAGTGAGTTGATAGAAGCTTTGTACCAGACAGACAGAGTGAGTTGATAGAAGCTTTGTACCAGACAGACAGAGTGAGTTGAAAGAAGCTTTGTACCAGACAGACAGAGTGAGTTGATAGAAGCTTTGTACCAGACAGACAGTGTGAGTTTATAGAAGCTTTGTACCAGACAGACAGAGTGAGTTGATAGAAGCTTTGTACCAGACAGACAGAGTGAGTTGATAGAAGCTTTGTACCAGACAGACAGAGTGAGTTGATAGAAGCTTTGTACCAGACAGACAGAGTGAGTTGATAGAAGCTTTGCACCAGACAGACAGAGTGAGTTGATAGAAGCCTTGCACCAGACAGACAGAGTGAGTTGATAGAAGCTTTGCACCAGACAGACAGAGTGAGTTGATAGAAGCTTTGCACCAGACAGACAGAGTGAGTTGATAGAAGCTTTGTACCAGACAGACAGAGTGAGTTGATAGAAGCTTTGTACCAGACAGACAGAGTGAGTTGAAAGAAGCTTTGTACCAGACAGACAGAGTGAGTTGATAGAAGCTTTGTACCAGACAGACAGTGTGAGTTTATAGAAGCTTTGTACCAGACAGACAGAGTGAGTTGATAGAAGCTTTGTACCAGACAGACAGAGTGAGTTGATAGAAGCTTTGTACCAGACAGAGTGAGTTGGTATAAGCTTTGTAACAGACAGACAGAGTGAGATGATATAAGCTTTTATACCAGACAGAGTGAGTTGGTATAAGCTTTGTAACAGACAGAGTGAGTTGATATAAGCTTTGTAACAGACAGAGTGAGTTGATATAAGCTTTGTAACAGACAGAGCAAGTTGATATAAGCTTTTATACCAGACAGACAGAGTGAGTTGATATAAGCTTTGTAACAGACAGAGTGAGTTGATATAAGTTTGTAACCGACAGAGTGAGTTGATAGAAGCTTTGTTAAAATCAAATTATTAAAATACTCCGCCAGAAACAAAGCGCGAAGTTCGACGTCGTGGGACCCGTTCTCCTTAACATGCACCTTATACCCCTCCCCCCCCCCGTCTTTGAATTCCTCCCGTCTTTGTCTAGTTCAAAGTGACAAGATGTAACATGCGTTCATTTTGAACTGAACATCTGCAGCTTTTAACTTTCTGGTTGACTTAACAGAACATAAAAACAAAAGGTTATTAGAAGAAGTCATAGCGCGCCTATTGTGAATTGTTTTGTTTAATTTTCAGTCATATTTTCTAGCAATGTTTTACTGTTTATGTGCTATGTAGTTTCTAAAAAGTGTTGTAGTCAGAGCCGGAGTTACGTATAAGAAGACCACTGGATATGATTGTTGTGGAGGCCTTTACAACTTTACGAAAGCTTTGATAAAGATCCACTTATGAATGTAAATGCTTATGTTGAATAACATGCTATATTTTAAAAGAAAGTTTTTGTAAATTTAATTTCATTTTTCTTTTAAGACATATTTAATAAGCATATTTAAGTTTTAAAAAGTGTTATTTTTTAGTTTTTTTGGAGGGTTAGGCCCTTGGTAGACTCACTGTCGTAAATCTAGAGCTGTATTTACTTACTCCCAGGATGATACAAGCGTACACTTCTTAATCACCACATTTTCGGCAACGTAAAAATGTTAAGGAAACAAAGTTTCTGATCCACATCCTATTCCGATATATTTTTACCTATTTTTTTAATTTTGGGGAGGCTCTTTTCTATTGGGCTGTAGCGTTGTACAGTAGGAGTTTCAAGATGTGTTGTTCTACTTTATTTAATGTGTTGTTTTATTTATGTGATGTGTTATAATGGTGTCCTGATGTGCTGTTTTAGTTCCTTCTGATGAGTTGCCGTATTTACTCTAATAGGTTGTAGTCTCTTGTGTTGGGTCTCACTAAAATAGAAAACTTAACGCCAAGCGTGACAGACAATTGCAGTGGAACATTGGCTTTTATTGACCGCTGTCCACTACGTTTGACATCAACCAGGAACCCCCCAACAGGAGGCAACGTTCCAAAAACCTTTCCCCACTTTCCTTCCCTGATCCTCTTAGCAGACACACACACACACACACACACACACTTACTCACACAGACACACGCGCGCTCTAGACTTTTTAGTCTCGAGAGAGAAAAAGAAAGATAAAACTGAGGAGAACCGGCAGAACCGAGGCATTGGGGCATTGGCGTAAGGCGGCGTTTGAGACATAATCATTTAATGATAGCTCTAAGCAGCGCCCACATAGCACAGAATTCATCGACCGCCCACATATTATAGAAACCATCTCCTTGTCCTTGTGGACGTTTAGGCATGAAATTATCTAATGGACAAAATAATATAACTTACATAAGTCTACCTCGATAAGATTTCATAGGGAACTCTAAAGATTTAAGCTCTGGGTATTTTGTTCTCAGAATTGGTCAATTTTCTGAAAAATAATTCTAACGTAATTGTTATGTAACTATAGACATTAACTTTGAGATACTGTAATAAAAGTATATTTTAAAGTAGTTTGACAGATGTTGGTCTATATTGAACAGCACATTTAATTAAATTTACATCTGTTCTTTTTAAATATTTATTATATTTTATTGTTAAAATTCCAATTGA
>JAZGLO010005421.1:190000-207842 GCA_036873155.1 Biomphalaria sudanica | reverse complement strand
GCCTAAGTCTAAAACGAACCAGACCTCAAGGTTTACATTCTACCGGTTAAAAACTGATCCAATAAACCGGACGTTGAGGCCCCTTACCACCCCCTCCTCCACCTCTCCCTACTTCAACGTTTTCTTTCCCCAACGACTTTCCTCGCCCCTTCACATCAAGTAAAACCCTGAACAGTCTGTGCTCTCGCGTGACCTACTTTTTCCCCTCTTATCTCCCCTTCACAACGAAGGCAATTCAAAATCGCTGTGTGTTGAGAGGGGAGGTGGCTGAGTAGAGGGAGGGGGGGGGAAGAAGACATGGAAACGAGGCCAAGAAACCGCGTGAACCTAACGACCGCGGACTTGATCGCACGGTGACAGTTCATGCCCCGCCCACCCTCTGACTGACACATTGCCAGAGCGTTGGAAACAAATCAAGGTAAAGGTTGCCTCACCAATGGTGTGCGTGAGTGTAGTAATCTATAGTCTGTTTCGGTCGTTCAGTATGCAGGAAACAAAACGGTCAAACATTTTGTAAAATAGTGACAACTTAAAGACTACTGAGAATAACATTTTACATTGATCTGAAAGAGACTTCGTTTCCAATGATCAGACAAACAAGAATAGGACAACTTAATTTTGACAACATGCATGAAGATGCGGACTTTCCAGTGGAAGCTTGATTTGGGAATCAAATGTCATTCTTTAGGCTTTAATTATTTCTATTTAAATTTATTTTCTCAGTTAGGGAAAACTGTTATCCATAAAATAAAATGTAATAATTGCCCTGCCCTAAAGTCATTAGTATTCTGGCAGTAATTATCCCATACTTATCTAGATAGAGGTCATAGGGGTCATTCCCATTATGTCTCCTGACTATTAATCTCAGATTTGAATTATCATTAACATCATCGTCAGAGCTGTCCTTTTGGGAGGGGCAGTGCATGTGGCCGGCACAACGACCAAACGCTTTTACTTTTCCCCAACTAATGTCAGGTACCCATTAGAGCTGGGTGGACTCAGAGGAACCCCGAAATTAAAAATCCCATTCTTCACCAGGATTCGAACCGCTCAACCACCGCTGCCTCAATTAGCTGTATGTACAAGCTGTAATTACCAACTTGCATGTAGGTACTGTAGATACTGGTCTCTCTCATGGTACATTAATCATGACAAAATCCTGTCAGACACTTGTGTACACTAGTTGTATTAATTATATCCTTTTTTTGTACGAGGTCATCCATCCCATTCCCCCCCCCCCCCCTTTTACATGTTCACAATGACACGAGCGTTTTTTTCCCCCTCACATTTTGTGCCTGTTTTAATTTATGATGACGAGACAAACCAAACGAGAGGGAACACAACTCAGAAGGCTTGAATCAAATCATGGTCGAGTCGAACTGGATGAGAGACCAATTTGTCTCCCCTTGCTGGTTCCATTAATTCGGAGTTTCTAGATTTGAACGACCAGGAGGTCTGGGCTCCTAGAATGACCTACACTCGACCAGTTGTGGTACCAGTCCACCAAGCAAGAAATGTAGGAACCAGCGCCGTATTTACACTTGAAAAGGCCCTAAGCTATTTGAGATATGGGGCCATTTTGGAGTCTAAATATTATATATCAGTTTTTAACATTTCTTCTGGGCCTAAGATATGGCTTGGGTTGTCTAGAGAACAATTAAAAAAAATGCAGCCCTGGAAGAAGCGACAATGTATTGGTAGTACACTTTGTTTTTCTGCCGTACCATCTCATTCTACCAACTTGTTTGTTTGCGCTTTTGTTGATGTTCATAAGAGCTGAGCCGAAGGCTCTTCGAGCTCTAAGTTTGAAAAAAAAACCTGTTTGGTCGTCAAGCCGAAACAGTAAAAAAAAAAAACCTGTGTGAACGCACAGTTCTGTTTGAGAGCGACCCAAGTCAATGCCTATGTAAAAACATTGCTGTTTCCAATGCCTTTGGACCCCGACGCATGATTCGCCGCTCATGGCCGAAGGCCGAGGACACCGGGAGCCTGCGTCATTTTCCTTCGTTATACCAAGCTAACCGTGGGGGACTCGCCATTTATGTAACGGTCCTTTGAGGAACGGCGCATGGGTGTGGGACGTGTTTGTGTGGACTTTTTTACAACCCCGCCCGTACAAGGGGTAAACTCTCGTCTACCCGTGGGCATCCCCACGGGAGTTATGTTTCGCCATTCATTTAGCCTAGCTACCCCCTCAAGTAGCCGTTTCCACCCAGGTGCCACGATGAGGCAGAACAGCTCACCTGGGTTGTTGCAATCTAGAATTTTAGATAGACATGCTATTTATTCAATTTGATATACACCAATATAGAGATGCAACAATTGTAGACGGCACGTCAAAAAAATTAGCACTGTATTTTTTGTTATTCTATATTGTGAACACATACATATTAATTCTTACAACCCTCACGTAGCATGTAATAAAGAAAGCTACAGATGTTCTTACACTTATGACGTAGAGTAAATTGTCATTTAGAAGTTCAAGTGAAACTTTCCACCTGTGTTCAGCACTTAACGGAAAACTTTTTAAAAAAAATACGTGCTGTCTTGAGACACTGGCTGTCCGGTGACTTCGATGATCCTGATTCCGAGGACTTCGCTCTTTTGTGCACCAATGGGGAACTGCTGATGTCTGGTGTCTTGTTTTGTGTTGATTTCTTGGGAATGTATACAGATTTGAACTCGTTTCAAGTGTGTCTGTAGTTGGAACTACCGGGCAATTCAAATTATTAGGATAATAAACAATCAATGAATGTTTACCTTGCTTTTTCCGAGGACCACCACATTTTCTTTGTATGTCTTGTGGTTGTGACAATGTACTTCATCACAAATAGTGAATTTAAAAACTAAAGAATTTAAAAATTCTTGATTTTTTTTTTTTTTGGGGGGGGGGGGGTGGACATAAAAATTTTTTGAAAAAAAAACAACAACAACTTGTGATGAAGTGTCCAGTGCCAGTGCTAGACATCTCCATGAGAGTACAAGAGTTAGAGGCTGTCGGTCTGATTCTTGGTTTTAAATTCGGTTTAGAATTATTTACATTATCAAAGCAATAAACTACCATAGAATTGTGGAGACAACAGACACAGACATGTTCTTGAGCCTGAGCATCCTTTGGTAGATTTGAATTATGCAATAGAAGCAGTAGTGTTCCAGGTCTGTCATAGAACATACTTTGCCCCCTTGAAAGTTGTTTAGAGAACTAGAAGAAATGTCATTATCATTTAATAAAACTCAATCCTTACAAAGAACCAGAGAATTGGAAATACGTTTTATAATAGTAATAATAATATTTTCATAAGAGTATTTAAATAATACTTTGTTTTTTCGCTATTTAGAATTGGTTATCATCTTTATCTCCCTTATAGAAGCATCCTAGAATTTAATCATAACAATGGACTGGTATGAAATATAACAACTGAACTTTATCTAGATCTATTTATTACACTAAAAAAATAATTATTTATTGCTTAAACGTGTTGGTATAGCTGTTTGTTATATATAATAGACTGAACAAATATTTTTTTTAATGAAATTATTAGCTTATGAAAGCTTTGTGACAGTCTTGAAAAAAAAATAACATGGTTGGATATTTGAAGGAGAAAGAGAGACGTCTATTATACATTTCTAATGACATTCTTGTCTTCTTATCAATTAGAGACGTGATGACATTACAGAGTATTTTCAAGAGACCACGCTGTACTTGGAATGAATATATATTTTATTCAACTTTCCCCAATGACTTCTGAGTCTACAGAAAATTCATTAATCACACTGACAACTTGCGTTCTGTGACGTCATGTGCAGACACTGCAGCCATCGACCACTGACACTTTGTGTAACACTGTATCGCCAAGCATCAGGTACTCATCAACGTAACCAGCACGTGCAGACTTGCTCACCCAGACAAAAGGATAGACACCGTGCAACAGACTGCAAGGAACTGACGTCTGCTCCCGAAGTCTCACATTTCTGTTTGTTTTGTGGATGTACTCCGGGGTGACGCACAAGTCTATGTCGTGCGACGAGCGCACTAAAAGGTCAAGGTTACACGGGACCGGAACGAGTAAGTGTTCAAAGGGACGAAATCGTAGTGGGAAAACGTCTGTTTTCTTATAGATGAGATCGTGCTTCAGTCCCTTTGTTATGGCCCAGGCGTGGGTCTCGTCCTCGGCGTAAAAGAAAATGTCTAGATATGGAAATTTGAAGGGCTTGTCGGGAAAGGAACTCGCAGACGACATAAAAAATTTCCATTGACTTGCACGCGGAGCGTAGAGCTGAAAGCCTTCAATATTTCCCAGCGCGTCCCGAATTTCCCTCCACTGTCTGGAGCTCATGGCGATGTCAATGTCGTCGTCCCACGGGATGAGGCCGTGATGACGCAGCGCACCCATGAGAGACGCCTCTGTCATGAAATAAACAAGGTTTCGTTGACTGCAGGCTCGAACAAAAGTGTCCAGAGTAAAGAGCAGACGTGCTGCCTCCAGCGGCTCCAAGATAGGCTGGAATTGTTGAATCAGTTGAAAGGTTGCGCCCTGAAGGTCATTACTTGGTTGGAAACGTTTCACGAGATCATGATACTGTTGGAACACGGCTTGACGTTCTAGAACAAGGTCTTCATACAGAGACAAGTTGGGCTGTAGGAACAATATATACAATATAGAACAGTTCAACTAATATTAAATGCTTGGATTTTTTTGTTTATTGTTTGTAAATTTATTCTGTCCGTCACGCTTAGATTTCTAAAAATAAAAGCGTTTCAAAAAGAAAACAACAACAACAACAACACTATTATTTGTTGCCTGTTAGGCTTTTTTTTTAGAAAGTTTTTTTTTAAAATAAATATGTACAATTTTATATTCATTCTCATTCATGTCTATATAATAAAACTTTGAATATTTTATCAAATAAATATCATTTTAAAAAGTAGCAGTTTTTTTTAAAACCAAGTCTATTCTTATGCAGCTGACTGATGATGTGGTTAAAGAGGAGTTCTTTTACGATGACAAGTGAATTCTAAACAAAATAAAGAAAACTTTTTACAACGCCCTATTCCCCCCCCCCCCCCACCACCAAAAAAAGAATCCTGTTTACGCCCACGTATAAATCTACTCAGAGTATAGCAAATTATAGTCTGATAATATAGATCCAGACACTAAAAACGAAAATAACAGCTAAAAAATAAAATAAAATAAAAGACACAAAGAAATGGATGGTTTAGACTAGAATACTGCATCTAGTTACAGATATAGGCATATAGATCTAATATTAATATTGTGTATTAATAATAATAATAATAATTTTATTTATAAAGCGCTGTTAACAAACAAATTGTAGACTCAAGGCGCTGTAATAACATTACAAACACAAACACGACAGCTAAAATGACAATTAATCTAAAAAAGTTTTAACCAGATAGGTCTTAATGTTCTTCTGTATTGATAAATGACATATTTTCTTAAAATAATATTAATAGTCCAGCCAATGATTTGTATTTTAGACGGTACGCAAAATATTCCTGAACATCTTTATACTTATTCAACTGAATACAAAGAAACATTGGAGTCGAGTGCGGAAATACCCGTTGAAACATAGGCTTTATTCAAAGTACAAATTATCTAAAATACCAAGAAATATTTGAGTTGGGTGTGGGAACATCCGCTAAACGTGTCCAAGATAGCTAAAGATAGCGAGATCATTTTATTTTAAGGTTATTATATTTTAGAAATTTATAACGATCAAGCCAGTTTTCACTTGGAAGCCAATGTGCAAGTATTTTTTCCTCAAAGATCTAGGCCTACATAAAATGTCAAATTTTGTGGAAAATTGTTTGAACCGTTTTGGAAATGAGTGTCCAAGTTCCTCCACACTTGTGTGCAATCTAATCAGAGAAATGGAAATGAAATATAGTATTTTAAACCTATTTGATATGTGCAACAATGACCTATATAGTCTGCCTCAATAGAATCTTGTTCATTTGTTTAACCATTTCTAAAGGCAGGATTAAAAAACCCATACACATTGGCTTATGACTGGATAGTAGAAGAAAGCACAGGCACCGTAATGTGTCACTACGTCTGACCAGCAGGGCCCACCTACCAAGTTGTGTGTGACACAATCTTTCTTTATACTCTTTTAATTAATATGCAATGTGTTCACTTAGATATATCGATGTTAATTTGTTAAACTTCCGATGAAATTGTCACATGTCTAGGCTTTTAAAATTAGAATAGAAGCCACTATACTTGTGGAGACATTAGATGAACTTAGTTGGAGCATTGCCTCTGATGCAGGTGAGTTAGAAGAACAACAAAGGGAGCATTGCCTCTGATGCAGGTGAGTTAGAAGAACAACAAAGGGAGCATTGCCTCTGATGCAGGTGAGTTAGAAGAACAACAAAGGGAGCATTGCCTCTGATGCAGGTGAGTTAGAAGAACAACAAAGGGAGCATTGCCTCTGATGCAGGTGAGTTAGAAGAACAACAAAGGGAGCATTGCCTCTGATGCAGGTGAGTTAGAAGAACAACAAAGGGAGCATTGCCTCTGATGCAGGTGAGTTAGAAGAACAACAAAGGGAGCATTGCCTCTGATGCAGGTGAGTTAGAAGAACAACAAAGGGAGCATTGCCTCTGATGCAGGTGAGTTAGAAGAACAACAAAGGGAGCATTGCCTCTGATGCAGGTGAGTTAGAAGAACAACAAAGGGAGCATTGCCTCTGATGCAGGTGAGTTAGAAGAACAACAAAGGGAGCATTGCCTCTGATGCAGGTGAGTTAAAAGAACAACAAAGAACTGTGCTTCCCCTAAATCTTTTTTTTTCTTCAGAAATTGATTGTGAAAACTTTGACCTTTTCACTTTGAACTGCTTTACTTATTATTCTTCTAATCTTCAGCGGCCAAGTCTGTGGCTCTAAAAGTGCGCAATGTATTTCATTTAATTGCACTACTTATTTGTACAAAGACAAGTTAATGAGCTTTAAATGTTGTTATAACCCTACTCCCGCGCCGACACTGATGGTTTCCACCAGCACACAGTTCAACCCGAGGAATAGACGACATATTGATTACAGAGGAAAGACTGGTTTAGATCCGGCTAAAGTGATCTGCAAGTTTTGGGAGTTGTCTGAGCTGTCTGGGACTAAGAGCCATCCTACGTGCTACCAGTGAAACTGTATTCAGGACCTGGAGCGACACTGGGAAGTGTACTAGTGTTCAGGTAGAAAAGGACTTGTAGAACTTAAGACTCCCTGTGACTTGATAGCTGAAGTCCATGTCTCACGGTGTAGGTGTATTTTATAATTGTAAATAAATACATTGTCTATTGTTAGCTCATTCCGTTGAGTGCTTTCCTAAGAGTTGCCACAGTATTATACACAATTGTACAAAGTTTTTTTTTCTTAAACCTAGCTTTGTATATATATCTATCAGTCCGTCTGTCTTTTTATAATGCTATGTATGTATACATATTTATTTTCTTACTTTCATTTGGTCAGATAAGTTGCCATATTCTGTCAATGGGTTATCCACGTCAAAATCTTGAAAGTCAGTGACCACCTGGTACAGATGACCAGTGTCCGTGTTTAGCCAGGCCGCGGGCACCAAACGTTCAATCCACACTGTCCACAGGACGTACAGTAGGATTAGGGTCAACAGACCAAATGTCGCCAACACTTTTATTTTCTTCAATCGTCGTGGACCCAACAATTGACCTGATGATAGTATACACATTTACATTCATTAAACTAACACACATACACAGTAACCCATAGACACCCATAGACCTATACACACATATACACACTGACTTACGCATGCGCTCACTGTTCTCTAAAGTGATCATCTTTTCAGACTAGTTGAAATTATACTTTTTTATTATTTTAATTAGTTTAGGTTTATTTAATGATATTTAATATAAGTGTAGTCTCCAGTGATACAAGTCAACACTCTATCTGGCAAAAAAGGAGGAACTCCTCAATACTGGGAAGAGATGGACGCTGAGCTGGTTCAGTCCTGTTGTAAGACATGACTCGCTGTTGACCTGGAAAAACGGAGGGATTTTGTTAAACTGTCACAGCACCCCTTCGACGATTGTCAAAGAACAGTTGAGAGTCCACTGTGCGGAACTTCAGTAGGCGTAGGTACTGGGCGGGATTTTTTTTTCATGGCGGTCGCTACCCTCTTTAAGTTTCAATATAAATGGACTTCATAAAATATTTCAAAGTCTAAAAACAAATCATTTTCACAGGAATAGAGTACTTGGAACATTCATTAACAGGCTTTTTTTTCTGTTAAAATTTTTTTTAGAAATGTACCGGCCTTCTTCAAGGGCAGGGCCGGTCTTAGGCCACTGCAACCAATGCGGCCGCAGTGGGCCCCGCAATTTCATAGGCCCGCGCGAAATTTAGGTGTAAATTATTAAAATAAACCTTTTTAACTTAATATTGAAGAGTTTCTGGAATTCTTCTGAAATTGTAAAATATACGTAAAAAGTCATGAAAATCTCTTGAAATTATATAAATCTTCTAAAAACTGATGCAAATCTACTTAAAAACAGACAAAATTGTCATTTCTGGGTGTCATTCAATATGGAAAAACGCCAATTAAACTAGCAATTTGAAAAAAAAATGGCATTGTCAGCTTTCATTTAATAAAAATGTAATAATAAGGCGAATTTTAACCAAAACAAGAAGTTCAAATTCTTAATTTACTTTAATAGTCACTGGCATATAAATATGGATCTAAATCTATCTCGACCTCTAAAAAAAACAAAACAACAAAAGCAATATTTTGCTAGTCGATAGTAAATCTAAAAGACAGATCTGAATGTTTATCAGCTTTTTGTTGGGAAACTACTATCTACTGTAGATAGCTCGTAAAGCTAATTTGCCAGTGATTTTGTACTTAGTAAAGTATGAATAAAATGCAAAGACGAATTTATTTTCTAATACAAAATCTTAATTTTCAGTTATCCTTATCACAACCCAGAATAGGCCCCGCGCAATCCGTTTCGCACAGGGCCCCGCATAGGACCGGCCCTGTTCAAGGGTGAGACCCGCCTGCCGTGTACTAGAGTTTGTAGGATGTTTCTTGTGTTCTACGTGTTGTCTTTATCTGTAAAACTGTGTGTGTGTGTGTGTGTGTGTGTGTGTGGGCATAATAACAGTATACATTGACTATTTCTTTCTGTGTTGTTAAGATATATAGTATATAGCCTACGTCGTATGTCAGATGACTTCATTTTCCTTAGAGACTTATAGCCGTGTCAACTTTCTGATGGTCACCATCTTTTAACTTCCGGTTTCATTTTTACGTTTCTTTCCAACTCTCCGGCATGATCTAGTGACACTTTTAGACCAAGGTTTCTGAAGATAGATCAAACGCTTGTAATTTTTATCCTGGACACATGGGCGTAGCCAGGGAGGGGGGGGGTAATGTCTGCCCCCCCCCCCCCCCCGAAATAAAATCCCGCCCCCCTCGGGGGGGGGATCGAAATTTAGTGAATGATTTTTTGCTTTGATTTTGTTTATTTTAGGTGAGATTTTAATACTAAACCCTCACTTGCCCCAGCACAACCAATATGGTTTTGAGTTTAAAACCCCCTACCAGGGGGTTTTGAGTTTTAAACCCCCTACTTGGGGTTTAAACCCCCTACTTGGGTTTTTCTATAAAACAAAACGAAAAAAAAATGCAAACGAAAATCCCCTAATTCCAAGAGCACAGTTAAGGGAGATTTTGATTTTAAACCCCCCTCCAAAATTTACGATAAACCCCCTCTTTAATATAAAAAAAAAAGCTAATTACGCACTCAAAATGTTATGAGCGTAGCTAAATGGGTTTTGACTTAGTTTTGAGTTTAAACCCCACTTCAGCGGGGTTTGAAGGTAAAAAAAATAACTTTAATAATAAAAACAAAGCAAAATATACACTCAAAATGGTATGAGTGTAGTCAAAGGGGTTTTGAGTTTAAACTCCCCTCCAGTGGAGTTTGAAGCTAAAAAGTAACTCTTCAATATAAATAAAAGCAAATTACTCACTCTAAAATCTATAAGCGTAGCCAAAGGGGTTTTGATTTTAAACCCCCCGTCAGGGGGGTTTGAGGCTAAAAAATACATCTTCAGTTGAAGAAAAAAGCAAATTACGCACTCAAAATGCTATGAGCGTTGCCAAAAGTATTTTGAGCTTAAACTTCCATTCAGATGGATTTGATGCTAAAAAATACCTCTTCAATATAAAAAAAAAAATGCAAATTACACACTAAAATTATTTGAGCGTAGCCAATCCAATCGGGGGTTTTGAGTTTAAACCCCTCTTCTACAGATGGCGTTTTTTAAAAGTTTAAAACCACTCCTGATGGTTTTGAGTTTAAGATCCCCCTTACAGAGCATTTTGAGGTGGAAAACCCCCAACAGATGATTTTGACGATAAAACTTCTCTTTTCGATATAAAATTTAAAGCAAACTACAGTCACTTAATTCCAAGAGCGTATTCAAGAGAGGTTACACATTTTTACCAGTGGCGGGGCTCCCTTAATAAACTGCAGTGAATAGTCATCTGCCGAAATTGAAAAACACTAAATGTGGCTCAACAAAGATGGCTAAGACAGATTTTAGGAGTCAGTTATAGAGATCGGGTTTAAATCAAAGAAATCCTATGCCGAACTGGGAGTCGACCCTTTAGTAAGATTGTGAGAGAGCGACGCATGAGGTTTACGCATAAGAAGAGTTGCAATGATATCCTAGTACAACTTGACGCCACTCATTCATTGAGGTCCTCATGGCAGGTGGGAAGAGGCTTCAGACATTACCAGTGACAGATTTTTATGGAAACAGCTGGACGTCAAATGCTCCGAACGGCGCGGGAGGGTCTAATTCAGTAAGAATAGCACATTAAGTTTTTGAAATAAAACTTTTTAATAGCAGGAAAATGCATTCTAGATACCTCAGAATATGCATTTTGTTGGCTTTCAATACCAGAAATAGTGCCCCAGACCCCATTGCTAGTATTGGCAGGTAATCTACAATTTTATGGAAGCAGCTTGACGGCAAATGCGCAAAACGGCGCGGGAGGGTCTAAGTCAGTAAGAATAGCACAATAGGTTTTTGAAATAAAAATTTTTAATAGCAGGAAAATGCACTGTAGATACCTCAGAATATGCATTTTGTTGGCTTTCAATATCAGAAATAGTGCTTGGCGGCGGGGCTTCGCCCCGCGCTGGGGGAGCTCCTAGCGCTCCCCTAGACCCTCTTGCTAGTAATGGCGGGGAATCTACAATTTTCCCACTAACTCATGGAAGAACCTATTCTAGGGCACAATAAACGTCTTCCGAAAGAATGAAGGGTCAGAATGCAATAAAGATTATGTACACACACACACACACATAGATACATTAAAAAAAAATTCGCCGGGGGGGGGAAGAAAAAAATCCACCCCTTCCCCAACCCCCCCCCCCCCCCCCGAAAAAAAACTGTCTACGCCCATGCCTGGACATACACACATATATAAATACATACATACACTTTACATTTAATGATATATTAGATTAATATGACCAAAACGGATGCTACGTCAACATTAGTGATGGAGACATAAACATTTGAATCTAGTTTTTTAATTTTTTAAAAATTGTTCTTTTTTTTATGGCACTGTCTTCCTTTCCCAATACTTAGGATAAGTGTAATGCTTCACATGACTAAGCAAAACCCAGTTGCGACCTATATATATTGTCACATCTATTGCAGACAAAGCCGTTGTCAATATAAAATTTAAAAAATAGTAGAAATTAATTTGTTTTTCAGGATTTTAGAATTTAAATCCAATTTTCGAAGCTATTTTCTTGACAATGTTCACCTTTTTTTTTATTTTAAAAGAAAATCGAACTTTATAAAACTGTTCACGACGACATCTTGAGATTTGTTGGCTGTTTGTGTTCCCCATTTGGTTAGGGTCCATGTCAACAAATATTCATGTGTGGACTCTGGACGTTGTTTGTCGCTGTCGACATTGTCTTATTCATTTCAAGGATCTAGAGACTCATTTCAGATTTACTTTTTAAAAAACTAGCATCCACAATTTATAAGCAAAACAAAGATAAATAAATAAAAAATAATATAAAAATGAAGATTACACTAATAGGATTTTACAAATTGAAAATAATACAAAAAATATTAAAACATTTATATTTTTAACAACACCCCGCCCCCTAATTTTATAAACTTTTAAATATTTATTAATTACTTATTATTTAATAAAGCTTGTTTGTTAATTTTCTTACAAATTAAATACGCTCCTATAAAAAAATAATTACGTAACATATTACATGTTCATTTATTAGACTTAAACTCTACTGAGTCAAAAGTTATCCAGGCTAATTTAGGAAACCCTACTTTAGTATAGTAGTTACATTGAACTGAATTTCCCTAGCATATAAAATACAGAAATGTTCCTTTATCTCTTTGTCTGAATGCTTTTAAATAGTTGTTGTTTTTTTTAAAGGAAATTTCACTTTTCAGACCTTGTGTTCTATGGGGCAGATGATGTAAAAGTCACCCTGTTTCTGTGGCCGACGGTTAACTAGGGTGTAATGTGGCAATCACAACGACCAACCGCCTTTACTTTTCCCCAACTGATGTCAGGTACCCATTAGAGCTGGGTGGACTCAGAGGCGCACAAAAGATCCCGAAATAAAAAATCCGCGGTTCAACAAACGCGCCCCCTCAGTTTTTCTTTTATTTACAAATTATTTTTGAGAAATAGAAAATATTACTTTAAAAAAAAATGTAAAAGAGAGAAAAAAAATTGTTGATACATTTCATCCTTTCTGATGTATACATTTATGGTACTTCAGTCGTTGTAATACTGTGCCTTCGTCTAGAGTTGTACCTCGTTTAAATCCTTAATCTTTAATTGTGCTCAGATCTGTATACTGCCTCTGGATAGTCAATGATTTAGCATGTAATAACATTAAGACAAGAATGCTGACGTGAATGTATTTATAGGATAATTTATATGTCAATTTATCATATTTATGTCTACGTCTTTGTCACAGAGGCAGGTAGTGACTACGAAAAAAAAAAGAGTTCTTACTATTTCCATTAAACAACACACATGACCTACCTTCAGTTGTAGGGCACCACAGAAACACAGAAACAATTATTTAACAACTTCACTTTAAAAAATGCAAACTATCAAAATTAATCCTATCTTGTATATTCCTATAAATAAACCTCCAATAGAATTTAATAATAAGGGCCACCTGTGGCTACATTTCGCTTAGCTCAGGTATATAAGAAACTACCGAGCGTATAGTGAACTGTTTGAAACTGTATTGACTCCAAACCTATTAAAACAAATTCTTATGTTGAATAAATTAGACAAGGTTAAGTTTCACTTAATGACTGCGTGACCTGATCACAGATGGCAGTCTACACATTGCTAGAGTAATGTTGTGTTCAGGAAGCTTGTCCAGTATCATTGAAGTCGTCAGTTACATTCTTATTATACTAATATCTTTTTTTCATATCAACTCACTCTGTCTGGTAAAAAGTGTGTACACGTTATTTCTCTGACACCCATTATCATTGTCATTATTAGTCAAATCTGACACCATGTAATAGTAGGCTAGTAGAGACTAACAAACACTTTCTTGTCTGTTTCAATGCTACTTTATTAATGTTACATCGTCCATAGATATAGGCCTACAAGGAATTCAATTATCCCCCATATCTGTTAATTAGCGCATTCTTTGGACATGCCAGCAATGTGACTGGGTTACAATAACAGGACGGGACTGACAAAACAATCACATTGACTAGCACAGATTACATTGCATAAAATGTATTCAATGTTTGTAAGCTATGTTGAACATTCCAAATCTGTCATTGAATGCATTTATTGTTAGGTATAGGATAGAAAAAAAAAGGTTTTAAGGGTCAATAACATGTTTATCATAAAAATAATAATTAGGCAATGTCTTAGATTAACAAAAAATCAGTTACGACAAGGTTACAAAGACAGTTTGAGTGGAAACACAAACTCAAAATCGACCCCGAAGTGGTCCACCCAGGCAGGTAAAAATGCAGGTTTCAATATTTCAGAAAGAATATCAGAATTAAATTCTATCAAAGACATATGACAGAGAAGAATGGAGAAAGAAAGTTGACAGATCTTGTGTGGTGCCCCAGCGGTCCAGCAGACCAAAGGATAGGTGAAAGTGAATGTGAAGTTAGATGTGAACCTGGTCTAACTGATGTCTTATAATGAATATGTAATTGATCTAATTGTTTTGTAAAGGGTCAATCTCTTATTCAAAGCCTCAATAAAGAAAAAACATTTTCGTAAAAAAATAAAAATTCCTTTAGTTCATTATATTATCGTGTGTGTACTGTATACAGTTCACGAGATAATATGAATACCTACACATTAATTGTTATTTTAAATTATGTTTAACTTATATGCATACTAAATAATTTTAATTTTCTCTTAAAAAAAGTAAACATTATTTTTGAGTAAGCTTAGTAGTTAGTAGGACAGAACTTACATAACGTAGCAATAAAAATGTAAAAAAATAATATTTTTTACAACAAAAAGTATAAAACCATTTGCATAAATAGGCTAAAAATACGGTAAATAGAGGTCTCCTCTACTAAATAGCCTCGCGTATTTGTTACTATTAATAGTGAATAGTTGTAAAAGTGGTGCATTTTTATGAAAAAACTGCTTGCATAATTGATTTGAAAAATTAGATTTTTCGCTTTTAGAAAAGAAAAATGTAGCCGTTGCATCAGAACTTTGAATGGACTAAAATATTATGATGTCGGATTTTCAATATCTTTTGTAGTTAACGAGATCTAAATGAAACGGACGGACGGACAGACGGACAGACATTTCATACAAAACTAATAGTTTCTTTTCCCCTTTCGGGTCCGCTAATAAAATCCAACCAGATAGTAATCCCATTCAAGCAAAGAACCAATATTATTTAAATGGCCCACACACAGATGTAGTACAACATTGACTTGACATGTGACTGAATACAAACTAATGGATACAATTACACTTTTGTCTACTGCTTTTGTCTATTTAAAAAGTATTTTCATTTATATCTTATGGTTTTCTTTCTTTAATGTTGAGTTGGGATAACAAGTCACCCCACGTATAGTATATTATATATATATTTACCGATTCCCAAAATGTGCTGCCCCCCCCCCCCCTACCCAGATCTGCCGCCCTTGGCTATATCCCACTAAACCCATTTATAAATCCACCTCTGGGGGGCCTACTAGTTAATTATTACAGTAGTTCGTGGAACACCTATCCAGGCCTCGTGGAACACCTATCCAGGCCTCGTGGAACACCTATCCAGGCCTCGTGGAACTCTGGGGTTCCGCGGAACACAGTTTTGGAAACACTGAATTAATTAATCTACATGTCCTAAGATCTTACTTAGAAATAATTGCATAGATGCAATATTGACCTCGTGAAGATAGACCCACCCGACAAATATTTATGTGATTTCCCATGTGATCATAAATTCTAAACAGAATGACGTATGCAATCTTTTTGAAATGATTTAGTTTTTTTTAAATTTGAATAGCTGACATTCATTCAGTGAATCTTCAAACTGGTTGAGATACAGCAATTCATGTTACACTACGCTAATACAAAAACAAAAACAATAGTTTCCATATAAATACGTTCAATTTTAAAGGAACACCTGATGTGTTCAGTTTTTAACATTTTGTGTATGTGTGTGTGTGTGCGTATTTTAAAATGCAGAAGAAAAAAAACACCTTTGAGATTAAATTTGTAAAAGCTTAAGAATTTTGTTTCATCTATTTGCACCAGTGACTACGTGCTTCCTACTTAATTTATACCATAATGCACAGCAACTAATACCTGAGTTCTCTTTCTTTCACTCACAGCAACAACTTTAATTTTTTTTGACCAATTACGATATAGACCAAAGTTTTGGACATCTGACTCCTCCTTTCCATACCATATTTCATCTGTGGACATAGCTTCGGAAAAGGTAAGTTTTTTTGCGGTACTCTCTTGTAGCGAGTCAAGACTTTACCTAGACGTAGACGAGTCTGAATTCATTTGGGTCTTTTACACTTTCATAGATGAATGTTACAAAAACACCTAGCATCACACTCTGATATAATTATAAAGGTAACCATGTCATTATTTGCATGTGGAAACTAAAAATAAAACCAATGAGAATGATTTCTTGTTTTTAATATTTAAATGAAGAAAACTGTTTGTAAGTGTGAATAAAGATTGGATTTCATTTCGGTGTTTTCAGCTTTAAAAATTCTTTCTCCTGGCGTGTTTCTTGTAGCAAGAATGTCAAAAGGCCAATATAGATGTGTTTGCTTTCAGAACGCACTATTCATCCTAGTAAAAAAAAAAAGAGGGCCATATTAGGTCTACTAATAAAAAGGTAGCGCTGGTCAATGGTATTATGTAACGGAAATAGAACTAGAAAATCCGAAAGAATCACATTAGCGGAGACGTTTTGAAATTTTTTCTTCAAAAAGTTTTGGCCCATATTGTTGTATACGCCTATTTAAAAAAAAAAAAGGTCTACATTTGACGAGATCCTTTTGGAAGATGGAACGACGTCTTCTCTTATTTAAGATATTTTAAATTAATTTTTTAAACATTGGTAATTATGTTATTTCAATAATATTTAGACATGGAATAATGACTACAATGATAATAAAACTTTGTTTTCGCGGCCCCCCCCCCACCCCCACCTTCCCGTTGTTAGTCAGTAGTTGGTTTGTAGCTTCTAACAGCTAGTACAACTGAACTAATGTAGGAGTTCTATTTTGTTAATAAATACACTTTAAATAAGTTGAACAAACGTCTCTCGTGAACTATAGAACTGTTATTACAATATACACTAATTTAACTTGCTTAATCCACAGCCGTTTGGAGTATAAATGAACATGTATTAAAACAAGACTATTTTATTACTAGATCATGTTTTTACAATGGTAACAATTATAAGAATATCATATGGACATTTTTTAAAAATAGTTTATGATATTAGTAAAGCATATGTAATTGTTGTCTTTAAAAAAACATACTTATCAGTTTCAAAATATTTTTATTACATTCAGTTGATCACTAGCAATTATAATAATTATAACAGATTTTGTTTTTAGAAGACCAAAAGTAATCGTTGCACTTATTACCAGCTCAGTGCTATGTTGATAAAATCGAATCCTTGTAAGAGAATTTAAATCCAAGAATTAAACGTGACTGACAGACAGAGGGACAAACAGCACAAAACATAGAACAATATTTCTCTGTGGGGTCCCTAATGCAACATCTATTTTAGTTTTATATTGTACTGAGAGTAGCCGGAGCCGAGCGATAAATACGGAAAAACATTTAAAGGGACATAAACACAAAAATAAACTTTGCTTGTTGAATAAAACGTTTACTTGCCCTTGTTTCGTTGTGCTAAATTGTATCTCTGCTGTGCAATTCAAAGAAAGAAATTCTTTAAATCAACACTTGTCAAATGTTAAACAATAAACTCTAGGTCATTAATTTTCGAACAAAATATCTTAGCATGTCTAATACATCCACACGTAAGTTCCTATGACTTTTTTCAGTGAGGGTTCAGGTAGAGTTTCATCATTGGGAAGAAGTATATCTGTCTATTTGTATTTATATTCTTTGCACTTATATACATGTTATATTGTATCACCAGGGCCCTGATGGGTTAAATCATTCCTAATCGTCACACTTGCCTCGGACAACAAAAAATGAAAGTTTTCCTGTTAACACTTTTAATTTTGGCCTAGGACATATATTTACATTTTTTTATCA
>JAZGLO010005421.1:130000-185000 GCA_036873155.1 Biomphalaria sudanica | reverse complement strand
GGGCTTGTTGATTTCAGCATTTTCTGGTTTCTCGGTGAATTCATGCAATTGATCAAACATTTCAAAGTTACCCTGAAATAATCTTGTCTTCCACAGAGCAAGTTTTTTCGTAAAAGCAGACACTTTATCACTGAGGGTAATTAAGTTTGTGTGCTTCCCTTGCAGAGATGAATTGAGTTTATTCAGCTGTTCAAAAATGTCGGCCAAGTAAGCCAGAACAGCATGAATTTTCATTCAAATGAACAACAAGCTGTGAATTTTTACTAACAAGAAACTCTCGCACAGCATCACGTAATTCAAACAGTCTGTTAAACACTTTTCCCCTTGATAACCAGCGAACTTCAGTGTGCATCAGTAACTGCTCATGATCAAAATCCATATTCGAACATAATGAAGCAAAGAGACGAGAATTCAATGGATGAGCCTTGATGAAATTAACAATTTTTATGGCCTAATCAAAAATAGATTCCAAGTCCGCGTTCATTCTTTTACTCGCAAGACTTTCCCGATTAATCATACAGTGCGTAAATGTGGCAGTTGGCACATTAGAACGCACACGTTCCCACAAGCCTGTTCGTTTTCCAGTCATTGCTGCAGCACCATCCGTGCACACTCCGATACACCAGGACCATTCGATGCCATTGGCTGCCATAAATTTATCAAGGATAGCAAAAAGTTTTGCACTTGTTATGTGACCTGGACAAGCTTTACAAAACAAAAAAATCTTCTTCAACTTCATCCATCCAGATATATCTGACATAAGCCATTAATTGTGCCTGGCCGGAAACATCCGTTAATTCGTCCAACTGAATAGCAAATTGTTTAGAATCTTGCAGCCTTGAAATCAACTGTTCTTCAACGTCAGCTGCCGCCAAAGCTATACGTCGTTGAATTGTGTCGTTTGAAAGTGGAATTGTTTTCAGTTTACTTGCCAAGGCATCACCAAACATCTCTCGACACATATCTATAGCAGCAGGCATTATCAGAGTTTCTGCAATTGTGTGAGGCTTTTTGGCCTGTGCAACTCGGATAGCCACTAAAAATGATGCTCTTAAAGCCTTCTCATTGCCTTTAGTTGCTTGGAGTATGCAAGACTTCTGAATACCAAGTGAATGTTTCTTGCGCATAAAATATTCCAATGGTTTCTCCGAGCAGTCAGTATGATTCGTTTTAAGATGTCTTCGGAGTTTCGCAGGTTTCATCGCTTCATTTGCAAGAATTTGTGAACATATTACACACTGTGGTCTGGGTTGATTATTTACTAAGACGCATATAAACCCAAAGCGCAAATACTTTTCATCATACCGTCGTATGGGAGTTCGTCTTTTTTTCTCCGGAACTGCATTTGATTCACACTCAGGTTGTGAAGATGAGTCAGAGAAATCATCATCGTTGTCCTTATGTTCGGTTACTTTCTTTATTAAAAATTTTTCCATGTGTTCAATCAGTTTAATTATTTTGATTCGTTTTCAAATAAAAAAGCGTATTTTTGAATGTCAATATAAACGGGAAGACGCCAGGGCCCATCTGATTTCCGGTGTAACTAAAACTTAGAGTAAACATAAAATCGAAACGCACTTTTGCGCTATCGCCATCTAGCGATTTAAAATCAATAATTTTAAAACTGACTTCATATATTCTTTTTCATGTCTTTAATTCTATTATTTTTCATATTTTTTATTTTTTAAAAAGCATGCAATTCGGGTTTTGCTCGCGGACCACCAGGCAAATGTCCGCGGACCACTAGTGGGCCGCGGACCACAGGTTGAGAACCGCTGGTCTATAGGGCAGATAATGTAAAGTTCATCTGTTTTTGTGGCCTACGGTAAAGAGGGTGTCATGAAGCCAGCACATCGACCAACCGCCTTTACATTTCCCCAACTAATGTCAGGTACGCATTAGAGCTGGTTGGATTCAGAGGCGCCAAAATATTCCGAAGTTGAAAATCCCAATGTTCACCAGAATTCGAACCCGTGACCCCGGTTCGGAAGCCAAGCGTTTTACCGTTCAGCTACCGCGCCTCTCCTGGCATGACTGAAGTCTTATAATTGATGTAATTGTTTTGAATAGGCTCAATCTCTTATTTGAATCTTCAAACAAAAAAAAAAAAAAAAGATAAATTAACTTAGAGATGAATATGAAGTCCGTTTTGATTTAAAAACCATGTTTACACTCAATTCACGGGTTGGACCTATTGTCTGATTGTATACTAGTCTTCTTTTCTCTGCGGTCGGCTATCCTTTATGTTTTAGATTGAAATGTGTGGTGAAAAGTGTTATTATTCATAAGTGGAACTTTACTAAGGCTTTCCAAAAAGTGTAAGAGGGCATCCTCAAAAAGTCACATACTTAAAGCCAGGCCTGGTTGGCTTAAGAAACAGATGACTTTAACATCATCTGCCCTATGGATCGCAAGGTCTGAAAGAAGAGCTTAACAGAACAACGCTTTCAGTGTGCGACATAGTCAGTTTATTGAAACCATCACACTCATGGACTAGGCTAAGACAGGTCTAGGAAAACACACACACACACACACACACGTCGTGTATATACAACATTAATACTGGAATGGTATACATAAATATGTGTACATAGAAAGGCACAAAGCACTCGATAAATAAAGTAAAAACACACGAACTTCTACAACAGAAAATGTGACATATTAATTTCATGATGTAGTGCTTATAATCGCTACAAAAGTTTACTTGTAGAAATAGTCTCAGTTCTATTCTAACATTTTCTGTGTTAAGCCTTTATGAAATGTAAAATTCTCCCATGTTTATAGAAAATATTTTTAGTTTTTTTTTCATGGATTTTGTAAATGTATAAATAATCTGACTTAACTCTCTCTCTCTCTCTCTCTAACTCTCTCTCTTTTATTTATTTATTTTTCTGTTAACTGCCGTTTTGTAGGAATACTAAAGATATGTACAATAAAGACATTAGTTAATTATAAACAACGAACCGTTATACAGTATTTTTTTATATAAAGTATGGCATATATATATATATATATATATATAAAGTAAAGAATTTCGTATACAAACTACATATATATATATAAAGTAAAGAATTTCGTATACAAACTACACACACACACACACACATATATATATATATATATAATTTTTTTTTTTTTTTTTTTATTACACCCAAACCCAAACCCACCTTCGTCACGTTTACTAGCAGACATATCTCAGAAACCCAAGGGAGCGGCAGAGGCATACTCTATTTAATGAACTATGAACAACTCTCAACGGTTGTTATGCCACCGCACAAAGCGTCAGTTATATGACTTAAGAGATAACATTTAATTAAACGCACAGTCGTAAGCCTAGGTAAATAAAACTAGACACCTTATAAATTCAAAAATGAAAATTTCAACACCTCATTTAGGGAGAAACTATTTGCTCATAGACAAGACCCAAAGTGTAAGCGGCAACACGAGAGAAAGGCATTTGCGATCTGATAATCTCAGAATCAGGTAGACCCTTTATTTTCAAATCTCTACATCGTGCCACGAGTCCTAGGTCCGTAGATCCACAGATTATAATTAGACTGGTTAAGGGATCAATGAACATTTCAAAATGAACGAATTAGTGAAAACACGAAACGATTCCATGAAAACACTTTTCACCTTTAAGAAAATTCATGATTTTTAAATTTGATCCTTTGAAATTATACAAATTCTCATTTCAAAAAAACGCTTTATTTTTTAGGTAGCGCATGACATCATTCAATAATACATTTTTTTTCTCCTATCCGTCATAAGTATATGTGATGAGAGTAAATGTTATGAGAGTAAATGTGATGAGAGTAAATGTGATGAGAGTAAATGTGATACGAGTTAGGATCAGTCTTGATGACATTGAGTTGGGGGTTCTGATGTGGTCCTAAATCCCAACACTGGAAGTCTATGCACAAGTAAATCTTAATCTATATTTCCACATTGTTCTGGCTATAATGACTTTATTAATGGTGTTACGTTTGTTCTGGTATGGTTTTGGATTTAAAATTAAATAAATTTAGTAATTAAGTTGTTTTATATGTAATTTACAGAAACAATGTACTCTTCTTCTTCTTGTAGATACATTTTCTGTTACTAATTATTTGTTGAAAACTGTCTCATTAAAAAAGGTGTTAGTCCTATAAATTGTTCACCACTACCATACAGAGTGCTGGTTATACGGTACTTGTGTTTCTGTTAAGTTCTTATGTCTGTCTGAGGGTCAATAATTTCAGGAGTACAAAAAGGAATACTTTCATAAATATATATATATTCTTCCTATTTTCCTCTTATATTGACGTATGACTACGGTGTGATGCCTCTTGTGGACAGTGATTCACATCATTTCCAGCAGAACCAAAATGACGTATCACTCCAACAAAATCTAGAGTTTAAGTCCAAGAAAATCTTCTTTTTATTTTTATTTTTTTCACTTGGTATTTTAGGAGCTTTCAATAACCAAAAGTTCTAATAATCAGCTGAAATTTTTTCTAATGGTCAGTTAACATTTACTCTGATGGTCAACTGACATCTGTTATAATGGTCAGCTGACATTTGCTGCGAGGAGGTTGGCCACAAGTAAGTTTTGGATTAATTGGGCTAATGTCGACAATTTCCTGATTAAAATATTTAAATAAATTGTAATACAAAGGCTTAGTGGCATCCTCTTTCCAACATTTTTTTTTTGTTTCAATTACACTCAGTGACAAAGTCCCATGCTAACACACGTAGATCTAAGTTAGAACACACTCACTCTGCACTACAAGTAGATACATCACAGAGAAATACAATGCAGTCTATATACCATCACTATAGTAGAAAAAAATTCATTCGATGGTAAATATGACTAGAAGACTAGTTGACAGGCTAGATTAGGAGATGTTGCATTGAAGACCTAATCGAGTCAAGAAACTAGATCGAGTTGTTTGTTTGTTTGTTTAGAGTTGTCTCAGAGATCTTGTTCTTCTCAGCCGAGGTTTTTCTGATACCCAGTCGGGGTGAATGACGTAATTTCCGGTGATCCGGGGCATGGTTGACTGAAAAAACAACAACATACAACTATTTTGTTAAAACCAAAATTTAAAAACTTTACCTTTAAAAAGGAAAGAAATAAAACGTTGAAACAAATTGAAGAGAAAATGTTTCAAATAAAAGTCGTCAAATATTTCAAAATGCTCATCTGGGTGAAAATATAAAAGAGAATTGGCTAAAAACATCTGAACATTGGCTAAAAACATCTGAACATTGGCTAAAAACATCTGAACATTGGCTAAAAACATCTCAACATTGGCTAAAAACATCTCAACATTGGCTAAAAGTTTCTGAACATTCGCTAAAAGCGTTTGGCGATGTTGGATAAATCGCCTTGCAAGTCTAATCTGAGGACAAAAGAAGGTGCTGCTACGTTTGTTTGTTCACGACGGACTTCGATGTAAGAAAAATAAAATGCCTGTCAATTTAATACAAAAAATCATTCCGTCCCCTCTTTAATGTCTTTAATTCTAATCCACGTTTCTAAAAAAATGACAATCATTAGGGAAAAAGATAATAAAAGAATTGGATTAAACTTTTAACAAGGTTACAAGACAGTTTGTGTGGAAACACAAACTCAAAATCGGCCCCCGAAGTGGTCACCCAGGCAGGCTTCAATATTTTCAGAAAGAACATCCAAATGAAATTATATCAAAGACAAATGAGAGATAAGAATGGAGAAAGAAGGTTGACAGATCTTGTGTAGTGCCCCAACGGTCCAGCAGATCAAAGGATAGGTGCAAGTAAATGCAAAGTTAGATGTGAACCAGTCCTAACTAGTCCCCCTTTCAGACCTTGTGGTCTATAGGGCAGATAATGTTAAGTTCATCTGTTTTTTTGTGGCCTACGGTTAACGAAGGTGTCATGTAGCCAGCACAACGACCAACCGCCTTTACTTTTCCCCAACTAATGTCAGGTACCCATTAGAGCTGGGTGGTCTCAGAGGCGCCCAAGGATTCCGAAGTTGAAAATCTCAGTCTTCACCAGGATTCGAATCCGGTGCCCCCGGTTCGGAAGCCAAGCGCTTTACCGCTCAGGTACCGCGCCTCTCCTGGTCTAACTGAAGTCTTATAATTGATGTAATTGTTTTGAATACGAATCGTAAAAAAAAAAAAAAAAAAAAAAAAATCGGTCTCAAAACAATTAGTTCAGTAAAATTAATTTTTATAAGATTACTATTCGTTTTAAATTAGGTCCAACTTATAATACATACTAATTAGCTTTTTTTTTCTTTTTAAAACTGCTTGCATAACTGATTTTAAAAATGAGATTTTTCGCTTTCAGAAAAAAAAAAATGTAGCCGTTGCATCAGAACTTTGAATGGTCTAAAATATTGTGATGTCGGATTTTCAATATCTTTTCTAGTTTACGAGATCTAAACGGGACGGACGGACAGACGGACAAACGGACAGACGGACAGACATTTCACACAAAATTAATAGCGTCCTTTCCCCTTTCGGGGGCCGCTAAAAATAACAACATGCATACTACAAAGTTATAGTTCCTTGAATGGTAATTTTTGTATTCTGAAGTTGGTGCCCAGTTGTTGGTCAAGAAGCTATACCCCCCCTCCCTCTTCCATTTTAACATAAGCTCTTTGGTCTGAGTCTGTCCGAGAAGGAAAGATCGAGAGAGTTTGCTTCATCAGTTTAGTCTCAGATTTCTTTTCAAAACCAAGCTGAGGTGAAGCGTGTTCTTGGAGATAAAAAAAAAAAAGATAAAATGGTCATAAAAAAACATTATTAATAATGAGGCAGCACTAACTACACATTTTAGTGACCCCGCGAGCTCATTTAGTTCCAATAAAACCGTTCATTTTTCCCGATTGAAACCTTTGAACCCTAAACTCTATGAAGCGTGCCCCTCTAACTTGTAGCGGATCGATGCACATCATTGAACTGGGTCACATGTTTACAGTTATTTTGTTGGACCTCAAAACAATCGGATACTTACAGTAAATACGCCATGGTTGTGGACGTAATGGGTCGTAACCCGATGCCTTGGGCTTAACTGGGGTAAGGAAGTGTTCTCAAATTGCTGGGGCCGAGGTCGACTCACAGGTTTTGTTCCTCTGTAAGCGGAAGATGTAAGATGGTAATCAAACAATCAATTATTTCATATAGGGGATAAACACTATTTCCCTTGTTTATTAAGCGAATGTCATATCTGTTCAATAAACACTTCACTAACCACTATACGCCTCTGATTCACTATACGCCTCTGAATAATCAATAGATGCACATCGACCAAATAAATATTCAATAAAGCAATAATCAAAATGAATCAAGGTGCGCATAATTTATAAACATGACGCTACTGAGCCGTAGAGCACGACAAGCGGCTTTTAGAAACGTTTGTGAATTACAATGGTTCTAAAGTCCAATACACAGCTGGATTTACGTCCGTACAAAACTGTGCAGGGCATCCTTAAAGCTGAAGGGGAAGGGGGGGAGGGGGTCTCCACATTTCAAGAAATTCAAAAATGTTTAACCAACTACGTCTATAAGAAGATAAAGGGAGATAAGTTCACATTTTGAAGTACTTTCTTTCTTCCAAAATGTGACATGTTTTTATAGTTATGAATATTTAATTGAAGCATTAAGAAAGTATTTGGGACCTCCACTTACTAGAAACACTCTTTCTCTTTGGTCCACACAAATCTAAGACTCTTGGGTAATTTGTAGTCACATTAACGTTAAGACTAATTTAAAAATAAATACATGCAAGATAGGTGTAATGGTTTAAAAGGGAGATGTAATATAGCTATAGTAACCACAGAGTAGGACCCTATTTAGATTATTTGAGATGGATCCCTTTTTTTCTATTAAAGGAATAAAATATCTTTGTGTTATAAGCGAAAAAAAGCTTTGAAGTTTAATTCTTCATTGCTAAGATGTGTATCAAACAATAAGCAACTTCAAAAACATAGTTTACCAATACATCCATATTCTCGTCACCAGACAAACCCCAAAGAAGCTGGCTATTTATAGTTTGGTTTTCATTTATGACAGTTGTCCACATGCACAATATTTTCATACTTTTTTATTTATTTCATAAACAGATTTTTTTAAAAGTATTTTTTGTGTGTATACCAGTATTCCAGTTGGAAACCAACCAATCATCATAGCTTTCTATATATAGATGTAAACAAATGAAGTGTGTAGTTGCACTGTGAAACCAGATACTAACCGTAGAGTTGCCTCTCCTTCCTGGCCGTAGCTTGTGGCCGTCAAGTAGGAGCCGTCCAGAAAGGTGACAGGCATAGAGAAGCCGTTGTACTGAGTGTACGACCTGACGGGCCTGATGGGAACCTCTGATGCTTGTCTTCCGGTATCCATGGCAACGTGTCTTAGTTATGTCGACAGGACGTAGTTCTCTAGATGTGGAAGAAAAAAAAATTGATTGTACTCTTTTTAGGGGCCAAGGATGCGATTACAATATTTAGAAAATTAGAAGTGATTACTTCAAGATAATTCACACGTAAAATGCCATGTTCTAGCTTTGTCACTCATGGTAGCTGGAGGCCACAGGTCAGTAAAGTAAATGTTCGGGGTTTTTATGTCTCAAATCAAGTGAGGGATCACTAGGGCTTTAACCCATGACAAATAAAATAAAGTGTCGACTTTAAGTAGCACTAGAAAGTTGTCAGAAACTACAGTCACGTAAGTTGAAGTACTCAACATTCAGTAAACATTTTGTTTCTTTCCCCCGAGCTGATGTGAAGACACTGACACTCGGTCTGTTTGGCCAGCTGATCTGAAGACACTCGGTCTGTCTGGCAATCTGATGTGAAGACACTCGGTCTCTCTGGCAAGCAAATGTGAAGACACTCGGTCTGTCTGGCGATCTGATTCTGATGTGAAGACAATCGGTCTGTCTGGCGTGCTGATGTGAAGACACTCGGTCTGTCTGGCGAGCTGATGTGAAGACACTCGGTCTGTCTGGCGTGCTGATGTGAAGACCTGTCTGGCGATCTGATGTGCAGACACTCAGTCTGTCTGGCGAACTGATGTGAAGACCTGTCTGGCGAGCTGATGTGAAGACCTGTCTGGCGATCTGATGTGAAGACACTTGGTCTGTCTGGCGAGCTGATGTTAAGACCTGTCTGGCGATCTGATGTGAAGACACTCGGTCTGTCTGGCGAGCTGATGTGGAGACCTGTCTGGCGATCTGATGTGAAGACACTTGGTCTGTCTGGCGAGCTGATGTTAAAACCTGTCTGGCGATCTGATGTGAAGACACTCGGTCTGTCTGGCGAGCTGATGTGAAGACATGTCTGGCGATCTGATGTGAAGACACTCGGTCTGTCTGGCGAACTGATGTGAAGACCTGTCTGGCGAGCTGATGTGGAGACCTGTCTGGCGAGCTGATGTGAAGACACTCAGTCTGGCGATCTGACGTGAAGACACTCGGTCTGTCTGGCGAGCTGATGTGAAGACATGTCTGGCGATCTGATGTGAAGACACTCGGTCTGTCTGGTTCAAATCTTTGACAAACTATTTCTCTCGCTTGCCAGTCCCGGACTAAGTTGAAACTCTGCCACTATTATTTAATTGTCAATGACTAAACATGGATCAATAAAACAAATTAATCAATTAGTTAATCATTAGTCGTAATTAGTTAATCATTAGTCGTAATTAGTTAATTTAGTTTTATTTGGAAAATGGAATAAATCTGCGAACTTCGACCAGTGACAATAATCACAATAATGTAGAGAATTAGGTTGTTCGTTAAACATTTTAAACTTACAATAAACTAATAAACTTTCCATTTTCTTGTATAAGTACTTGAATAGTTCAGTGACAAAACACGTCGTTCTTCCATGCTCTTGTCTCGCTGAAACGTGAATGGGACTCAACATGCAAGACAACAGACGCGTAAAAGTCGCAAAGACCAGGAAAGTAACTTAAGCAATTGTGTACGGTTAATAGTAACAATCTCAACAAAGTCCACCCAAAATGACCAATAATATTACAAAATGCATAAGTTGACTTGAAAAATTCTAATAGTGCTCTCGAACACCACCTGAAAAAGGTAAGTCTACTAATAGATCAGATGATGTAGTCATTTTGGACAACAAACCTTTATTGTATTACATGTACATGGATTTCGTTAAATTTTGAGCTTTTAAAAATAAGCTGTAAGATTAATTCAAAATAATTGATTAATTGATGCAATTTTACTCAACCTATGCAAGTTTGTTTTTTTAAATTTAATTTACAGACAATTTTTTTTTCTTTTTGCAAACCAGTTTAGCATATAAGTTGATCCTGTTTAAATGGTCAGAGATTAAAAATTAGAAATACTAAAGTAAAAGGGTGGGGGGATGCTAGGGTTAGTTTTACTCAGTGCGGTTAGCTAAAAGTGTCACCCCATCCTCAAATCCCCCTTACCAAAATGACTATTTCTTATTAAAATTATCGTTGTTTTCAGTTATCTAGCGAAATAAAACTAATCTGAGCGTCATTTATTAGATGACGTTTCACTTTCATGTGATTGGCTATTCACCATCGCGCATGCGCTCCTCTTTGTTTTTGTTTTCCTTCAAAATGAAAAGTATTACGTCCTAGCCCAAACTACCCGTAGGTCGGCTTTGGGAAGGCGGCGGGCAGGGTTCGAACTCGAGACTAACAAGATGAAAGTTCGGATACCACAAGACCAAGATCATTCTTTGTACCTTACACTCAAGTGCCAACAGTGTAGTATGACGCAACAGTTTCTGCGTACTTTAGAATCCCGTCATTCTATTGGTTGTTGAAGGCCTACCATTCATCCAAAGTGGTAGCACATGACTTACACGGATACGTAAGACAACAATCTAAAATGTTAGAGTGTGTAGTTGGTGGTACTAGTACCGTACTAGTAGCAGCTTCTGTGGACGTATGAATTAGGTCAGTGTCTATTTAGGTTCGGCTCGTCACGTGATAACTGTTTCCCAAGTTTAGTGATTCTAGATGTCGTAATATAAAACAAAAATTTTGGCTAACAACTTGAAAGTCATACAGCCTATCAACCCGTTTCAGAGTTTTAAATATACTTAACTCAACAAATCTAATTATTATCACAAATAAAATGTGCTTTTAAACGGTATCCCGACAAAATAGCGCCGACAAAATAGCGCGAATAAAATAGCGCCGACAAAATCTCATTCATAACCTCTTACTAAGAAGTTGTTTATTAAACAGAACAACAGAAGATATAACGTAGCCGTAGCACAAGACCTTTGCAAGTTGCAAAACATCAGGAAATGTTCAATAACTGTGTTGTAATGTTTAAGATCTAAACGTGACTGAAAGACGAACTGACACACAGAACACAGAAACACAAGAACTGCTTTTCCCTTCTCTGGGGCCGCTAAAAATCTTATAAAACATAGTGACCATATAGAGAAAAACGTGTTAGCAATGTCTGAAATTTATTAAACAGTAAATTAATTTTAACTTTGAATCACTACAGACGTAACACTACTACCATTGTCATACATTTTTTTGTTTTCTTTTTTTCTTTTAGGCACTAAAAAAAAAAGTTTTTTTTTAAATTCTCCGAAAATATAATAATGACAATTTAGGTTGACAGTAAGACAAGCGTGAAAGGTATACAACTCACCTGAATGTATGATCCCCAGACTGTAAGGCGGAGTAGATAATGAGCCTAGAGTATATTCACGAGGCACACGGTGAGACGGTGTAACTCAGTCAATTAGCGTAGGACTTCATTAACTTGGTCTAGACCCCGGGCACGTCTGATATTTCTTCCAGGGCACGGCCCGTGAAGTGTCATGGAACGAATTGAATGTACACAATTCAATAGGGGACCCCCCCCCCCACCTCCTACGAACCCTGTTTCACGATTAGGAGTGAGGATTGGGGGGGGGGGTAGATCAATACAGTAGACTGAGGCTATAGCTGACACGACACATTTTATATAAAATTCTCCCCCCCCCCCCCTTTTTTTTCCTCAACATTTTATATTTCAGTCCAGGTAAGCAAAAAAAAAAATCTTAGAGACAGGAAGGTGAGGGCTGAAAGGTGTGGGTGTATGTGTGTGTGTGTGTGTATATGGTTTTGTGTGGTTGTTCCCCTGCAATGTCTCTCCCCGAGTGGCGGTTCTGGGTGTGACAGACTAGGACTCCCTGTTTCAGTTGAATATTTAAATTTTTAATATGAATTTTATATATATATATATATATATATATATATATATATATATATATATATATATATATATATATATATATATATATATATATATATAATATATGTATAAAAAAAACTCTTTGATTAGAGATTTATGGGTGACTTTGTGTTTGTAATCGATTTCTAACATGACACAAAGAGCCATCAATACAGACATTGTAGGTAACACCACATGACACTCATTCTAGGGTTCTCAAATAGTTTCTTTTAGTACAGTTCCTATATAACTTGTTCATGAGTTTATTAAATGTATCCAATATTGGGGCACTGTCTCTTTTACTTCAAGAAAGAGAAAGCTTATTTTCGACATTATGACTCCATCAACATGAAAAAAAAAATCATTTAATCAATTTTTTTGTGTTACATAATGAATAGTATTTTTTGTGACATATCTCCAGAAGAAGGACAATAGAATCTGTCACAGCTATAGCGCGGTAATTAATTCGTCAAGATCGTATTTGTGGATTGTCAGATACTTTTTGATTTGATTGATACACTTAATGTTATTCAAATGTTTGATACTATGCGGGTGTTTAATGCAATTTATGTGTTGCGTTTGATGTCATTCATGTGTTGCGTTTGATGTCATTCATGTGTTGCGTTTGATGTCATTCATGTGTTGCGTTTGATGTCATTCATGTGTATTTGATTCTAGTTTTTAACATCTCTGGCAGGGACTTAATCCTTAAGTTTATTGATTTTAGATTGTCGTAATCTCACTATCTCACTATTATACTAATTATTTGATCCCATGGCTAAAATAAAGTATTTGATCCCATGACTAAAATAACGTATTTGATCCCATGACTAAAATAACGTATTTGATCCCATGACTAAAATAACGTATTTGATCCCATGACTAAAACAAAGTATTTGATCCTATGTCTGAAATAAAGTATTTGATCCCATGACTAAAATGACATATTTAATCCCATGACTAAAATAACGTATTTGATCCCATGACAAAAATAACGTATTTGATCCCATGACTAAAACAAAGTATTTGATCCTATGTCTGAAATAAAGTATTTGATCCCATTACTAAAATAACGTATTTAATCCCATGACTAAAATAATGTATTTAATCCCATGGCTAAAATAACGTATTTGATCCCATGACTAAAATAACGTATTTGATCCCATGACTAAAAAAAACGTATTTGATCCCATAACTAAAATAACGTAGTTGATCCCATGACTAAAATAACGTATTTGATCCAATGACTAAAATAAAGTATTTGATCACATGAATAAAACAAAGTATTTGATCCCATGACTAAAATAACGTATTTGATCCCATGACTAAAATAACGTAGTTGATCCCATGACTAAAATAACGTATTTGATCCAATGACTAAAATAAAGTATTTGATCACATGAATAAAACAAAGTATTTGATCCCATGACTAAAATAACGTATTTGATCCCATGACTAAAATAAAGTATTAGATCACATGACTAAAATAACGTATTTGATCCCATGACTAAAATAACGTATTTGATCCCATGACTAAAATAACGTATTTGATCCCTTGACTAAAATAACGTATTTGATCCCATGACTAAAATAACGTTTTTGATCCCATTACTAAAATAACGTATTTGATCCCATGACTAAAATAACGTATTTGATCCCATGACTAAAATAACGTATTTGATCCCTTGACTAAAATAACGTATTTGATCCCATGACTAAAATAACGTTTTTGATCCCATGACTAAAATAACGCATTTGATCCCATGACTAAAATAACGTATTTGATCCCATGACTAAAATAACGTATTAGATCCCTTGACTAAAATAACGTATTTGATCCCATGACTAAAATAACGTTTTTGATCCCATGACTAAAATAACGCATTTGATCCCATGACTAAAATAAAGTATTTGATCCCATGTCAAAATAAAGTATTTGATCGCATGACTAAAATAAAGTATTTGATCACATGACTAAAATGACATATTTAATCCCATGACTAAAATAACGTATTTGATCCCATGACTAAAATAAAGTATTTGATCACATGACTAAGGTAAAGTATTTGATCCCATGAATAACAAAAAAAAAACTATTTGATCCCATGACTAAAAAAAAGTATTTGATCACATGAATAAAATGACATATTTAATCCCATGACTAAAATAACGTATTTGATCCCATGACTAAAATAAAGTATTTGATCACATGACTAAGGTAAAGTATTTGATCCCATGAATAACAAAAAAAAAACTATTTGATCCCATGACTAAAAAAAAGTATTTGATCACATGAATAAAAGTTTGTTTAAAAAAGTGAAGTACATTATTGATACGTTAATGTCGATGGTTTCTGCACCGAAGAGTGGAAAACCTTGGTTTGCGCACATGTTCCAACATTTGAACACTACAAATCAAACGGTATGTTGCTGATATTGCTACTCTATGTATTCACTTGTCATGCAGTACAATTGCATCATCTTTTCTCTGTTTTAAATCCATCCTTCTAGCCAAAGTCAAAGTCATTACGACCCCAGTCAAATGTTAACGCCAACAATAACACATTTACATTGACTTAACATTTTCTAGGGCCAGGCTCGAGTTTAGCGAGGCCAGAAAGAGAGCCCGTGATTTTCTTTCTAATCCAGACATACATTCAAACGATAATGTGGCCTTCGTTGGTACAGGTCCTCAAGACCTCAACATTGTTAAGTCCGCTCTTGCAGAGGCATTGCATGCCAGTTCAATTAAAAAATGTGACAGCTCTGCACCTGTCTAATGTAATTAGCTAATTTTCTAACTCTTTAGATGTGTGTGTGTGTGTGTGCGTGCGCGCGTGTGTGTATGTGTGCGTGCGCGCGCGTGTGTGTGTGTGACGTCTTTGATATTTCAGAGCCAGGTCTTGAGTTTACTGCATTACGTGTGGAACGACCGCACATTCGTCCACATGCGTATCAATATTATAATACAATTATTTCCCTTGCTATATAAACTCTAAGCATAAAAAAGGAAAAAAGACGGGCGGTTAATTTAATGGCAGTGAAGCAGATCAATCGAATAATGTAGGTACAGCAGACGTGACGAAGCTCGACTTCAAATGTCGATCAGACGATCGCTCAATAGAACCGATGACGTCATTGTTTGTATAAACTCAAAAGAGAAAAAAATTGGCATGCAAGGGCGAGCATGTTTCGAGCTGAAATTATGAACAACGGAGTGATCTCCCCCCTTTGATTTTGTTTTTCCTCATATTTAAGCAATGGGAGCGACTGAACAAAAAGAAAATGAGTGCGTGAAATATTTTGTTTGCTGTTTTGATTTTCAATCAGTTCTTTTATAAATCATGACTCAAAGTAAATAAATCATGACTCAAGTAAATAAAGAATTACTCAATTAAATAAATCATGAATCAAGTAAATAAATCATGACTCAATAAAATGCAAAGAAGAATTTATTTTCTAATACAAACTCTTAATTTTCACTTATTATCCGTATCCCTACCCAAAATGGGCGCAGCCAAATCCATTTCCCTAGGGCCCCACAATGGTTATTTCCGGTTCTGCTATTTAGTGAAGGGTGAATGCAGAGTAGATTACTTGTTCCCCCCTCTTATTCCTTTTTTTACGAGGGGTAACTCTAGTCCTACTTGCAGAAATAAAAAAGCGATCTTTCCATGACTTATTGGCCACAATCGTTAAGTCCGGTCCTGCTATTTAGTAACGGAAGAATACCACTTGTTCTCCTCCCCCTCTGTTTTCTCCACTAAAATTACATGGGGTAACTCTAGTCTGACGTTTAGAAATATAAGAGCGATCTTTCCTCTACATCTTAGTGTCCAAACTGTTGAGCCTTTAAGAGAATTATATATATATATATAGGTATTTGTAAAACATTGGGTGTGACGAGGATTTTTCTTTCTTTCAGTAGTGTACTTCGTTCTTGGGCTCACATTTGAGTGACCAGAGCCTGTCCAAAAAATTAAATCTGACCTGTGTCACACTAGCCTGTTGACGCCTGCAGTGTTGTGATTTTATCTTCAGGCTTACAAGCTAATGCATCAATGCAGTAACCAATGCATTAACCAATGCAGTAACCAATGCGGTAACTGTCGGTACGTAGGTTATGAAATTCTAGCACCAATGTTTATTAGGTGCACAATTTTTGAGCGCACCTTCTTTGTGGCCTTGCTTTTAAGTTTATGGAGTTGTTTTGTTATTATGCTGGTGTAATGTGTCTTTGGGATTCTTCTGTGTACCCCTGTTTAGAGTGAGTATTTAAGGCATTACTGCATTTCGCAGTTGTTTCGCTGCCTTAGCGTTTTGGACTAGAACTTTCAATTTGTCTTTTCTTATGTCTCTACAGGGAGTTAGTTATGGGATTATCAAGATTACATTGGAGTTTGTTATCGGCAGTGGGCCAGTGTTGAACGTACTATTGGCGTTGTGTGATAGCAAGGTGCAGAATTATTGTTTAATTACTATAACCACAATATTAGAATATTTCAGACTCAATGTCATTACTCCATCAGTTGTCATTATTACTTATAGTCGTGTCATTAAATAATTTCATTGTTAACAGTGAGTCACTTATTTATTTGTAAGCACGAAGGTGCCTGTTGAATGCCAGGGGCCCGGGTAAACGAGCTAAGGCTTTAACACAACCCTGACAGGAATCAAGTGTGAAAGCCACGACTGGTATTAGGCCTACTCCAGAATGCTTTTTTTTATATAGATAAAGATAACAATATTATCATTCTTGTTTCACTGTGTTGTTCTATTCCATTTTTAGCTGCCCCGAAAGGGCAACAGACGCTATTAGTTTTGTGGGAAATGTCTGTCCGTCTGTCCGTCTGTTCGTACGTCCCGTTTAGATCTCGTAAACTAGAAAAGATATTGAAAATCCGACATCATAATATTTTAGTCCATTCAAAGTTCTGATGCAACGGCTACCTTTTTTCTTTTCTAAAAGCGAAAAATCTAATTTTTAAAATCAATTTTGCAAGCAGTTTTTTCATAAAAATACACACCACTTTTACAACTATTCACTATTAATAGTAACAAACACTGTCAACCTTCTGTCTCCATTCTTCTCTGTCATTTGTCTTTGATAGAATTTCATTCTGATGTTCTTTCTGAAAATATTGAAACCTGCCTTTTTACATGCCTGGATGGACCACTTTGGGGTCCGATTTTGAGTTTGTGTTTCCACAGAAACTGTCTTTGTAACCTTGTTTAAATTTTTTTTTTTTCAAACCAATCAGCAGAGGAGATGCATTGAAGAGCAAAAATGAGATCAACCTGATGTTATTTATTAATAATTAAGCTCTGATATCAATCGAGAGTGAATGAACTGTAAATGAAGTTGCTCACCTTTTCTTTCATTTTTACAAAACGTATATTAACGTATATTAACGTATATTAACGTATATTAAATACTCTGCCTGTCTATCTGTCTGGTAAAAAGTTTGAGCACATTAATTCTCCAACACCCAATCTCGGATGAAGTTGAAACTTTGGACAACTATTTCTTTTACCTGACTAAACAAGAATCAATATAAAAAAAAAATAACCTACTAGTTAATTAACTATTGGTAATTAATTATTTTGTTTGGTATCGAACAAGGGAAAGAAATTATGCTTGACTGATGTGGTGGGATAAATCGAATTAATCCCTTTTATACTTTTTAGAGAGAAATAGGATGCTACTTTTAAGTTTAAAACTAACAATAGGTAACTATAAAACCTTCTATTTTCATAAAAAAGCGATCATGGTAACACTCACCTTCACATATATACTCCTTTCTTTCGTCCATCACCCCAACCCTTTCCCAACTGGTCCAGACCAGTGATAGGATCGTAATGTATTAAGAAAGCAATAAGCATGAGATTATACTTAACAAAAACCAATGGTAAAAATATTTCTGTCGCACAAATTTATTGACGTTAGACCAAACCTATAACAAATGTAATGACATGACAGACTGGAAAACAAATGATACAACAACTACCCTTAATATATAGGCTTCGTTTTTTTGTTTTTTTAAAAAGTATTTTGTATTATCTCTCTTGTTATAGCATGGAAACAAATATAATGGCTTCCATGATTGTGCATGGTGAGTTTACATCTATACAGAAATAGTTCAGTTATCGATCTTTTGTTCAATGTAAGATCAAAAACACTGGAAAAATGTGACTTTGACTTTTAAATTTGATCTGTTATACTTTCTACAGGCCTAAATAAATATTGGAGACTTTTCTGTCTCATTCAGTTTTCAATCTTTCTGTTACTCTCTCACCTAAAAGTTATAACCTCTCTCTAAATTGCTAAAAAAAAATAAATTTGCATTGTTTGGTTGAAAAATCGATTCACAATGCTATGAAATTCCATTCTTCAAGAAACTGCACAATTAAAATTATTAAAACGATTTCTTACAAAAAAACATTATTCCAGTGCGATTATCTTTCTAGACAAGTTTTTGTATTTCTTAGTCAATTATCTTTCCTTGTCTTGCCTTCTACCTCCTTTCACCGATATCTCAAGCGCCGATAGCATGAATTTTTTTTATTTTTTTTTTAGATTTGAGAACAATCAGCAGCAAGAACAAAATACATTTTGTTAGTTCATAGATAAACCAGCCAACGACAATCTGAGCATCCACCATTTCGTAACTTCCTCCAAAATGAAAAAAAAATCTCCATAGAAAAATGGGAGGCACGGTGGCTGAGTGGTTAAACAGCTTGACTGAGGTCCTTGGATTTTGAACTTCGGGATTTTTAGGGCCCCCCTAAGTACACCCAACGGTACCTGATTTTAGTTGGGGACAGTAAAGGCAGTCGGTCGTTGTGCTGGCCACATGACACCCTGCTCGTTAACCGTTGGCCAAAGAAACAGATTACCTTAAAAGCATCTGCCCTATAGACCGCATTGTCTGAAAGGGAAACTTATAGAGAAATGCCTCTTCTCAAAACTCTCCTCTTGCGAATCATTCCAGAATCAAGAAACGTTCCTTTTTTAACTAACTAAATTTTATTTATTGATCATTGAAGATAACTATAAGAAAGAAATATAAGCCTGAACTATAAGCCAGAACTATAAGCCAGAACTATAAGCCAGAACTATAAGCCAGAACTATAAGCCAGGAACTTTCTTATCAAAATCTCGTCTTCATCGCTTAATCTGACATTTTCTGTGACCAAGTCCCGGAGGATTCCAGCTACCCATCGCCTCAGCTTGGCGCCTCCGTGGAAACGTCTAGTAGTGGAACTAGATAGGCTAAGTACGTCTAGTAGTGGAACTAGATAGGCTAAACCAGGAGGTATAGTATGGGTTAGCTTTTTTTAAATTATTATTATTTCAATTGGGGTAGGGATGGAACAAATAGCCCGCACCCCAGTCCAAAAAGTCCGCCATGCCGTTCCACGCAGGGGGGCGTTATAGGAGAGCATTGGAGTGGCGGTCCTTACACGGAGCAGTGGCAGTTACAATATAGGAATATGAGACAAACTCCCCATGATACGTGCTGCTCTCAGCCACTTATAAAGCGAGTGAACCCAGGACCGGGGGCGGTGCGCCGTGTACGTGGTACGGTCCGATTTCTATGCCCATTCATTATGGCTGCTACCACTGGGAGCAGTGGCGTAGCATCCTTGGCGCAAAGGGTTCAATGAACCCGGGCCCACGAACATTAGAGGCCCTCAGCGCTTGGGCCCATGACTCTTTGACTAGTTGGGGCCCACATGAGAACTTAGGGATGACACCAAAGTGAAAAAAATAAATGCACTTTTGTAAAACCGATCAAAAATAGAATTTAAAAAGCTCCCTTAAAATATCATGTAGTTAGTATTACAATTTATAATAACTTCAAAACCAGTGTAAGCTTTAATGTAAGGATTTGCTTCTTATTAGGTTTTGTCAATTTGATTGCTAGATAGACCAAATCGTGCATCTGAGCTGATAATCGTTTCCAGATCGTCTCATTCTTTTTTTCCTCGTCTGTTCATAAACCATTGGGAGTAGTACAGGGATGGGGGAGTGAAGGGAAGTGGGGAGAGTATGGTTAAGAAGTAGGGAGAGTATGGTTAAGAAGTAGGGAGAGTATGGTTAAGAAGTAGGGAGAGTATGGTTAAGAAGTAGGGAGAGTATGGTTAAGAAGTAGGGAGAGTATGGTTAAGAAGTAGGGAGAGTTCTGATTGTCACCAATTAGAATTTCGATACAGCTGCTAATTATTCAATTTTTTCAAAGCTTAATATGTTATTTACTTTATTTTGTATTTAAATATTTAAAATTAAAATCATATTAGTCTAATTATAAGTTCGTACTTAATCTAATGTAAGTCTGATATTTTTAACTGAATATGTAACATGATTAGTAAACATTGAACTTTCTCTACTGTTGTTTAAAACCGGGGTCGGCAACCTGCGGCTCTTTAGTTCCATACGCAAATATTATTTATTTTATCGAAACATTTTTTAAATAGTTCTAAATCGTTTAGCAACGATTCCATCTGTCAGCCACTTGTACTCACCACACGCCTTCCCCAATACACGCGTCGTCAATATTGTTAGTCCGTCAGAAGTTCTCGAATGACGCCATCTTTGGATGTTTCTATGTAGGTTTTAATTCGCTTTCGACGCAAGATGAATTGGCGTCTTCACCACGCGCTTTGGCTGTGACGTATAGTTTGTTGTTTCAAGTAAATGAGTTAGAAACGATTATCTTCTCAAACTTAGAAGCAATCTACAAGTAATGCTATTCTGGCAAGCTTTGCGGCACCACTAGAAATTGGACAATAAGACAAACCATTTACAGATGTTGTGTATGTCAAAGACTGCTTTCTACATGCATCTGAAGGAAATACTTTTCGTGATTTCAAAAACAAACCAGAAATCTTGAAAGAAAATCAAAGGTTTGCCATTATCTACTAAAACAGTAAAAGATAGAATATTTAAAATGTCTTCAAATGTAACATATTTACAGGTGGAAGATATTCAACTTTCTTTTGTCCTATCACTTGCTAGTCTTGCGACTTGAAGACACGGAATAAGTTGCCCATTTTGTTAGGTATATGTCTTCCCAAGGTCCAAAAGAAGATTTTCAAGGATTGCTACCGCTCTCGTGACAAACTAGAGAAAATATAGTGCATGCCGTACAAAAATAAATTGAAAACAATAAGATCGATTTAAATAAAATCATTTAAATAGCAACTGATAGAGCCAGAAGAATGACAGGAAAAAGTAAAAGGGCAACAACGATTTGTTGGAGCAAAATAAACCAAGAAATTCTTAAGTTTCAGTGAATAATCCACAAAGAAGCGCTTTGTGTCCAAAACGATTCAAGCCAAAAAGGTTGAGGTAATGAATTTGGTAATCAAGATTGTTAACAGCATCTTGTCAAAAGCACTCTACCATCGTCAGTTTAAAGAATTCTTAATCAAAATGGAGACTCAGTATTCCGACCTCCTTATTTACAATAAAGTGAGATGGTTTTCCAAAGGTAAGGTGTTGAAACGTTTTGCTTTGTGCTTGAAGGAAATACATACATTCCTAAATGATAAAGGCATTAATCTCCTTGTATTAGAAAACGACACATATTTGCAAACATTTTATTTTATGGTTGATATAACAGAGAAATTAAATGAGGTGAATCTAAAACTGTAAGGAAAGGGAAACTCATCCCATGTTTTGGTAGAAGAATTGATTTGTTTTGAAGAAAAATTAATTCTTTTTGTAGAAGATATTCAGATATTCATTTTTTATGTCTAAAGCAGTATCGCAATAAAATCAGAGCTACTTTTGACACGAATCACTTGGGCACAGTTTAAAAAAAAATTAAAGATAAATTTCTTGATAGATTTTAGCAGTTCAAAACCATTCTAGCATTCCTAGTAAATCCTCTCAACACAAATTCACTTTGATCCATTTGAAATTGATACTGGATCTCAAAAATGCAATTGGTCGATTTACAAAGTAAAGCTTTATGGGGTGGAAAATGTACAGAGTTGAAAAGCAAGTTGCAAGAGTTGGAGATCCAGGAATGTATGGACGTATCGCAACAATAGTGGACAGCTTTCTAAGGAATGCCGCGAGTTGATTCGGCGCATGGAATAATCTTCCAGATTGCTACATTTGGAGTGCTGACTATCTTCGGATCGACATATTCGTGCGAGAAAGCGTTTTTTCTTTTTTCGTGAATATAATTAAAAGCAAAGTAAGAAGCCAACTAACAATCGAAAATCTAGAGTCGTGTTTGAAACTAAAAACAACAAGTTATGAGCCAAATGTATCCAAACTTTCTAAAACCATGCGAAGCCAACGCTCCCATTGAATTTGTTTGCTTAATTGTTTGTTGTTGAAGTTCAAGTTGGTGTTTAAAAGAATGTGTAAATGCTTTAGTTCTTACCGAAATAAAAAAATAATTATCTAATAATACCATATATATATTATTTAATTTGTTGTGAAAAAAACTACTCATATATACAAAGATACTTTTTTTTTCATAAAAAAAATTGTGGGAGTACTATTTACTGTTGCAAGAAAAAAATGTGTGGCTCTTTAAGACTTACAAATTTAGTAAATTGTACTTTTTTGGCTCTTTTGACTCAAAAGGTTGCCGACCCCTAGTTTAAAAAACTATTGAATCCGAAGAAGTTGCGAATATGAAATAGAAGGGAAAAAATTCAATGCGGACGATGCGTCATCGAAAGTCTTGATCACATTAATTTGTTGTCTTCTGTATTGTATACACATGTTAAAGTAATCCTTATAGCAGACTAAAAAGGAGATGAACGCTCAACAAAAACAAACTATTATTTAGCAAGCCCAAGAAACATCCGAATGTTACGTAGGAATCGTTCAAGTTCAATATGTCTGTGTTCTTGCAATGAATGAGAAAACCGAATTGGGAAGCAGGTTTAGAACAAAGATCTAGAAGATGACTAAATTGAATATGGAATAGTGCCATTCTCTGACCAATGCTTAGTATTTGGTTGAAACTTGGTGCATAGCTCTTAAAGAAACTAAACTCCATAGCCTATATTTATACAAATACCTCAGAAAATTGATATCAATATTCAAATTTGACAGGAAATAGAAAATTTACATGAATATTTAAATTTGACAGGAAATCAAAGCCCCATGATTCAAAACGAGATAATAGACCTGTGCTGGCTAAAATACCGGTACTTTAGAACATCCATTCTGCACCATTTGGTTCTTTCATTGGTGGCAGCACGCACTCAAGACATACAAAGTTGATCGAATTAGTATTTTTTAAATACCGTTTAGTGATCTCAAATGACGGAACATCAAAAGAAATAGCAATGAGATAGTCATTTTTAGATTTTCATATTTGTGAGAATCAGACGACATCAGAATTTGCTGAACAAATGCTCCAAGTCTTTAAAAACAACAACATTTATCCTTAAATAAACTACGAAGCTAAATCTATGATAGTGCTTCCAATATGACAGGATACTAGAATGGCCTTTGAGCAATGCTTCATCAGAAGAGGTCATTCGCGAATTTAGAAATAGACGCAACGGTTTCTTACTTTTCTACTTAGAAGGCAAGAGGAATGTTAATAAATAGATATTCGATCTATTTATTGTTAAATAATGGACGTAGAACTAGATACTAATTTGTACCAATGTTTTAAAGTTAACAACTAGAAGTGTTTTAAGAATGTCTATGTGTAGAATGGGAATTAAAACTCATTAAACAATTCTTACAGATTTGAAACTCCGTTAACTCGTTCTATACTTCTAACGTTTTGTTTGGTGTAATGCACACATTGTAAGACTAATTTCCTTATGGATAATAAATATTATTATTAATTATGCTAAAAAAACTTTACAAACATACTAACTTTAAATTTGTGTTGGGAGTTCTGCTTCAAACGTAATAAGATTATTAAAAAGCTACTCTACCTGCATTGGAATGTCTTTTGGTCAATGTACCAGTACATTCAGATAACTCGATTGTTTTTTCATACTTTGTATTCACCGTATTCACCTTATTCACAATATATTCTTGAACCCGGGCCCAGGGTTGCCTTGCTACGCTACTGACTGGGAGCTCTCAGACAGGACAGGGGATGGGGAATTCCTTGGCCAGGCCTGGTTGTTGGATAAACGCCTTTCTAACAATCAACGGGATAACGGCGCCCTTGCAGGCACCGATTCCCTACTGGACTTCATCGAAGTTGACCTAGTCAAGGATTTCTTCTTGCACATTAGCTGATTCGTTGACCACTTCTTTTAAAATCATATGACTACTTTGACTACTTGTAAGCTTTTGGGATTGCGTTTTGATGCACATGACTCTCAATAACATTTCGACATTTTAACCTAGAGCTAGGCTGGTAGACATAGAGCTCTATAGAGTTCTGCTATGTTTGAGATTTGATTTAAGTGTCAAAATGTTTTGTTTGAGTCCTGCGCGAGGTCCCCACCAATCGGAGGCCCTAGTTTCCCTCTGCCTAAGGCCGGCCCTAATGTAGGTCAGTAAGCTTACTTCTAATTAAGTTCTAATAATACAACAAAAGTACAAACAAAACGTAATTCTGAAAATATAATGATATAGATCTCTTTGAAAAAAATCAATCTTTTTATCGTATGCCTATAACCTCCTCTAATCACACCTTTCTAAAAGTATATAAAATGTTTGTCTTCCGTGTGGTTTCAGCTATCACGTGACGTGAAAGACACTCCCACACGTTGTCAGTCTGTAACAGAAAAAGAAGCAGTTCACTTAAGGGAAAACAAGCAAATATCTATACTATAAAGTAGAATGTGAGGTGTATGTATGTGACTTATAGACATCAAACCGCTTGATCAATCTTGATAAAACTTGGAATGTTTCTTGGGTACCAACTTAGACCTTAGTGTATGTATTGTAGCCCTAAAACAAACTTAAGACCCTAAAAAAAAATAAAGTTGTCCGACTCTATTAAAGCTATAGTATTTTATGGATCATGGCCATGTCTACAATGTTGACCTGAGAAAAGATCGAAAGGATTTAGACCTAGATCTAATTTTAAGAAATATACTTTGCGCAGATAGTTTTTTACTTTGACACATGAAAATACAACAAAAAAAGATCCATTGATTTCATTATATATAAAATTAACCTTCAATTTTGTGTTTCAAAAGCATTTTTTACATAAATTAGTTCCTTATATCTGTGACTACAGATTTCCTGACGAACATTCTTTCATTAGACAATAACGTAATAAATCGCCTTCTAAAAATTAATTCGTTTAATTGTTTACTTTATAATCCCATCCCTAGATCTAAAACTCTAATTTAACTCTAAGATGATAAAACTTCTCTTCGCACAGATAGCTTTATACTTTAACACATGAACATGCTAATTATAGGCCATTCATTTCATATTTTGATCAAATAAACATTCAAATTTGGTTTTCTAAAGCATTTTTAAGAAACTACATTCGTTTACGAAAGCTTCGAAGCCGAGTTGAGATAGGCCTAGATCTATATTCATTCATGAATCGCGTACTAAAAATTATTTCGTTTAATTGTTTACTTTATAATCCCATTCATTTAACAAAGCTATCGCTCTTTTCGTTTTTAAAAGATATGAATGTATCGGCTTCGGGTAAACCCATTTTCGCAAACCTAATTTTATTTTCGTAGCGAAAGAGAAAAAACTTGAAAGGATCATTAGCTAAGTTTAACATACATCTAAATCCAATTCACTAGATTAGTAAACACAAACTTTGACACGCACGCCGCGGGTAATGTCTTGTCAGGCTAGTATTATATATTTTTTTTGAAAAAAAGGTAATATAAGGGTAAGAATCATACATATATTAGACATAAATGAATAATTGTACCAGGGACCAAGTTTTTAAGAGAGAAAGTAGTGAATTAAAATGCTACGAAAATAAGGTCATGCGCCGACCGAGGCTCGAACCTGTGACTCCGGATTCGACACCACCGCCTAGCGATAACGCACCAAGCGAAACTAACCTCTAGACCATCGGAATGTCCAAAAAAACATTTTTCTAATCCAGAGTCATTTCGCCCGTATGCAAATTACCACCCCAGTGGTCAAAGGTCACAAGCCCCAGCTAGCCCCTCCCCCACCCTCGCAGCATCCGTTCACTAACTTTTTTTTTCTATATAGAACAAAATTTAATAATTATCATTAATTAGTTGTTTTTTTTTTATTGATTCGTGTATTGTCATCAACTACGAATAATTAGGAAAATTTTTTACTTGATCCGAGAACGGAAAGTGTGGGAAATGAAATAACATGTAACGTAACAAGGGGACTAAGTTGTATATATACTCACACATTCCTACGACTCTCAAAATGTAACATGTATTCCCCTTCTTTCAATACCAAACAAAATAGTTAGTAACCAATAATTGCATAACTAATTGGTGTTTGTTTTTTCATTGATTCTTTCTGTATCTGCCCTGTTTTTGTTAAACTTTTTACCAGAGTGAGTTGTTATAAGCTTTATAAAAAAGAATGCAATAGCATATTAAAACCTTTAAACTATATATCCGATTTATTTTATGCCAGCTTTTCTACCAAGTTAACTTTAAAATTTTAGTCAAAAATCGATAAACTGAAACCATGTTTCAAATTTGTTGTGTAAATTAAGCAACCATTGGGGATACAGAGGCATACCGTATATTAAAATATCACCACTACCAAGGGACACAATTTATACTCTCTATATTTTTGAAAACAACTTACTAATTTTTATGGAACTAAATTAATTTTCAGACTCTATGACACTGCCAGGGTGGAATTTCTTTAGAGGAAACAAAATCTTTTGTAGTCCTATTAATTAGTGCCCACTGAGAAATTTTCTGGTTTTTATATTTTCAGCATTTCTTGCACAACCCCATTCACGGTAACCCCCCGACATTTTCACGGACTCGTTGTACGCCCTTCGGGTCACCTGAGTTCACGGGACTCTACTTCAATACAAAATTAATTAATTCAGTGAAACAATGATATAAACTGAAGTCCACGCACAGAGTTTGATAATTATAAATGTTATCACCTGTAATTCCATCATTATCGTTTCTAAGTTGATCTCTTGCTCTTCACTGCTAAGGTTACGATTCAAACATATTACCACTAGACCACCTGGAAAACAAAAGATACATTGACTAAGTTTTCAGACTTAAGAACAGTACGAGGGTTACAGTATAAGTTAGTTCTTTGGTATCAATTTATATATGGAAAGGAAGCCAAGCGGTTTTTAGGCCGACCACTCAGCAAAGCATCCCTCGTTACTTAATATTAAACTACCAAACAGTAAAACGATTTATAAAATTCCAAGCAAGAAACAATTCCAAGAGAATTAGATATCAAGAGAGCAACCACACACACAATCCAATAGCTCGGACTAACCAGGCTTAGTGACCCTCGCCAGCTGTCTTACTGTCCCATTGGTTATCTTCTTGTCACGTGACACTTGAACATACACCACCACATCATAGACACCTGGTGAGTGGAAAGTTTTGTGACATCAGTTACCAATTGGTTTTTGTAACAAGTGACATGGCGATGTAAACAACTTCTTTTTTTTTCTCTCGAACTTTCTACCTCAACAAGTAAAACCTCATCAGTTTGGGGTCAGGTGAGAGATGGCGCGGGACATTGAGAGAGATTTTTAAAAAATAATCAAAACTGAAATAACAACTATTTTTGACTTAATCAATGACTGCTACTTGATGATAGGAGATTATATTCGTAAACTATTTTCTTGTGCTTTATTTTATTTTTCTAGATTAACTAATTACCAGGAAAACAAAGGGAAGGGGCAGGCAAGAAAAAAAATCAGAGAAAGTGCAAAATGAGGGAGACAAATAAAAGTAAGGAGACAAATGAAAGTGAGGGAGACAAATAAAAGTAAGGAGACAAATGAAAGTGAGGGAGACAAATGAAAGTGAGGGAGACAAATGAAAGTGAGGGAGACAAATGAAAGTGAGGGAGACAAATAAAAGTGAGGGAGACAAATGAAAGTGAGGGAGACAAATGAAAGTGAGGGAGACAAATGAAAGTGAGGGAGACAAATAAAAGTGAGGGAGACAAATGAAAGTGAGGGAGACAAATGAAAGTGAGAGAGACAAATGAAAGTGAGGGAGACAAATGAAAGTGAGGGAGACAAATGAAAGTGAGGGAGACAAATGAAAGTGAGGGAGACAAATGAAAGTGAGGGAGACAAATGAAAGTGAGGGAGACAAATGAAAGTGAGGGTGACAAATGAAAGTGAGGGAGACAAATGAAAGTGAGAGAGACAAATGAAAGTGAGGGAGACAAATGAAAGTGAGAGAGACAAATGAAAGTGAGGGAGACAAATGAAAGTGAGAGAGACAAATGAAAGTGAGGGAGACAAATGAAAGTGAGAGAGACAAATGAAAGTGAGAGAGACAAATGAAAGTGAGGGAGACAAATGAAAGTGAGAGAGACAAATGAAAGTGAGAGAGACAAATGAAAGTGAGGGAGACAAATGAAAGTGAGGGAGACAAATGAAAGTGAGGGAGACAAATGAAAATGAGGGAGACAAATGAAAGTGAGAGAGACAAATGAAAGTGAGGGAGACAAATAAAAGTGAGGGAGACAAATGAAAATGAGGGAGACAAATGAAAGTGAGAGAGACAAATGAAAGTGAGGAGACAAATGAAAGTGAGAGAGACAAATGAAAGTAAGAGAGACAAATGAAAGTGAGAGAGACAAATAAAAGTGAGGGAGACAAATAAAAGTGAGGGAGACAAATGAAAGTGAGGGAGACAAATGAAAGTGAGGGAGACAAATGAAAGTGAGGGAGACAAATAAAAGTGAGGGAGACAAATAAAAGTGAGGGAGACAAATAAAAGTGAGGGAGACAAATAAAAGTGAGGGAGACAAATAAAAGTGAGGGAGACAAATGAAAGTGAGGGAGACAAATGAAAGTGAGAGAGACAAATGAAAGTGAGAGAGACAAATGAAAGTGAGAGAGACAAATGAAAGTGAGGGAGACAAATGAAAGTGAGAGAGACAAATGAAAGTGAGAGAGACAAATGAAAGTGAGAGAGACAAATAAAAGTGAGGGAGACAAATAAAAGTGAGGGAGACAAATGAAAGTGAGGGAGACAAATGAAAGTGAGGGAGACAAATGAAAGTGAGGGAGACTAATAAAAGTGAGGGAGACAAATGAAAGTGAGGGAGACAAATAAAAGTGAGGGAGACAAATGAAAGTGAGGGAGACAAATGAAAGTGAGGGAGACAAATGAAAGTGAGGGAGACAAATGAAAGTGAGGGAGACAAATAAAAGTGAGGGAGACAAATAAAAGTGAGGGAGACAAATAAAAGTGAGGGAGACAAATAAAAGTGAGGGAGACAAATAAAAGTGAGAGAGACAAATGAAAGTGAGGGAGACAAATGAAAATGAGGGAGACAAATGAAAATGAGGGAGACAAATAAAAATGAGGGAGACAAATGAAAGTGAGGGAGAAAGATAAGAGAAAAAGAAAACGATTGTTAAAAAAAAAGAGAAAAGAGTTATAGAAAGAGTTAAAGATAAGATTTAAAAAACAAAATGTAAAAAAAGATAAAGAGCAATATAGAAAATAAGACAAAGAAGCAATATTGAAAGAGAGAGAGAGAGAGAGAGAGAGAAATAAGGTTTGGTTTAATGTCTTTATAAACATGCTACAGCCTACAGTCGGCTATAGGAAACTCCTTGTATGACTTATCACAGTGGAAGTATCGATCATAAAGAGCCTTCTGTCTCAAGGCGTTGATATTTTCCTCACATGCCTCTAAGGCGTCAAGATGGACAAAGCCTCTCTTTATAAACTGTGAACGAAATGTAGACATGTACAAGTTAGATTTTTATGTAATCGAGAGATTAACACATACACTAGACATTTTGTTTGGGATGAGCAAAAATAATTATTTTACTTTATGGGAGGGGGGGGGGTTTGACGTGTGCAGACTACACAGAGTGCTAAAGTGGAAAACATTTACTTTTTTCTTCAGGAAATGACGGTAGCAAAAACCATACGTAATGTAAAGATGCAGTGAAGGCTGAATCAATTTGTCTAGCGGTTAGGACGAGAACTGTGAAGAAGCTTTAAAAAATTATAAACATTGGCGGCTGGAATGATTCTCAACAAGTCTCAAAGTTTCTAACGTAACAACGAAGAATGTTGTATTACTGTAAAAATTGTGACCTGATTTCTGAGAAAAAATGACTCCCAGAGTCCCAATGACTCATACAATTTGACTTAAGAATTTTTTTCACTTGTACATTTAGTGTGTTTGTGTGTGTGTGCGTGTGTGTATGTGGTAACTTTGAATTTTACATCACCTCCCAAGCTATCCTACCACTTCCGGCACTGACATCCAAAATGGAGACATCTTTGCCTAAATTCCCACACTGCTCACATACTTTGTCTATGGTCATAAGGTCAGCTTGTCCACATGTCTCGTCTCGCGCACTATGGGGCATCTTGATACCGTCTTGACAAAATCACCAGGCAGGTCATAGCACTGCAGAATTGAATGTGTATGACACGGTTAAACATCAAGGATCAAATGACTATTCACAATGAATACACATATACAGGACGGGATTTAGATTTGACAAGCCCTAAGCTCTAGGAGATGTGAGAACCCTTGTTATGTAATCAACATAGCATTGCTTTTTCTTATATCTCAAGCAAGTGAGTGTGAGGGGGGGGGGGACTACACTATAGCTTATGTTGGTAAATCCAGCACTGTACACGTTTTGTTGTTCACATTAAATCAAAAATAGACAACACAGAATTACGTTATGTTTAAGAAGGAGTCGCAGTTGCTCATTATTTAAACATTGTTGGCCACATAGTTTCTACAAATGATTCTAATTGTGCATAGGGGATAAAATTTCGGTAAAGAACTTTCCGTTTGTTGCCATGCCAACAATAAATTTAGAGTGTACATAGAGCCTAAGCTAAGAATAGAAGTCTGACATGGTGATACATAAAACCTCACTAGCATTGCTTTCTTGACTGCAACTTATAAGCTTTTAAAGGCAATGTTGGTGGGCGGTTCAACAGATCACATGCATCGCTATCTTTTTATTCAATTAAATCCAAGTTGTTCAAATTTAGATTTGAGTAAGCTATAAATATTGTGTGTTTTTTTGTTTGTTTTTTGTTTTTTTCAAGAGAAACATAATATCACTTGTGGTGATTTAAACAAATATGTGAAATGTTATAACAATGTACACATTTCCTTATTGAATTAAGTCAAGACGGTTTTATCATTGGCCCAAATATTATAAACTTTTAAATTTGGAGAAATTCTAACTGTTACGGCAATCTCAATTCTTGCAATTTGTTTAAAGTTTAAAGTAATCAATATGTATTTAGTTTTTTACTTAGTAATGTAGTAGTGTTTTGTGTGTGAATAGAAAAAAAAATATTTTAAAATAGTCTTAAAATAAGTGATGATATAAATCACACGTGTACCACGTAAAGGCCCTAAAAAAACAACTCGATTCTATCTTAATTCTAGAGTAACAGTTGAGTTCTCATTGCTATGACCCCTTAAAGTTTATACATGCACAACTGAGTATACATGAACTGTACATGTTATTGTATAATCAAATGAACTAGATATAAAGATATACTTGCGTGTACTTACTCAAGTTCATGCAGAAGCCCAGTGTTATGTCCTCGCTATAAATACAAACTTAACTTGCCAACACTCTGTTTAACCTTTAAAAAAATAATCAATGCGCCCAGAGACTAGACACAATACCCTGGAAGAAACTAGTGCCTGGTGACGTGTGCGGGAAGTATTCATCGCTTAGCTTCAATAAACCACGTCCACCCACTGCATATAGAAAAGCCATTAAATGGTTCGCGTGTCTTTTTCATACTGTGCCACACAGGTTACTTGGTCCTTGTCATTTCTTGGCAATACAGATTAGGTGAAGATTAAAGATAGTTACAAGTTCTTCCACAATTAGTTCATGTATAATTAGTGGTCAATAGTCAGTGTGGATTACTTCCACCAAACAGACTTATTTTAAGAGCACAACTTTATTCCAGTCATTGCAAACCCCCCCCCCCCCGTGCCACTTAAGAGCTTAAGCCTCCCTCCCCTCTCCCTACAACTAAAGGTTTCACCAAGTTTTATATTCTATAAATGTGAGTGGTCGCAGGTATTTGACTGTACGAAGGAAGATGTACATGTGGTTATTGATAGACTTAGAACTGGACACAACAGATTGAGACAACACATGTTCCAGAAGCTTAAGTTGGAACGAGCGAAACCAGCACTTGTGGAGCATCACTAGAGAATACTGACCATGTCCTTCAAAGGTGTAAACTATATCAAGAGGCCCGAACAAGACTTTTGCCCCAAAACCATTTTATAAAAGAAAAACTATACGGCGGAGAACTGCATGAGCTGCAAACCACTGCGCGGTTCATCTCGGATATTGGATTTACTGATCTGAACCCTCCGACATGTAGAATGAGCACAAAGAAGAAGAAGATAGTTTATATCTCATGAATACACACATGAAGGTTTCTCATGACTAGTCTCCATTTTGGGCAACTCAAATGATGTGCGTTTTGGTGTTTTTTTATATTAACTATTGTACTATAATAGGTCATTATGGCTATGTTTATCTTTACAAGAAATGAAAGAAATGAAAGAAGCGATTAAATTATGACTTCATCCTTATGTTTGTCATTCTAAAAATACCGACACCAATTTGTTGACTGTATTGTTTACCGATGTACATACACACTTAGTGACAACGACAAGCTGATTTGTGTTTGTTCCTTCTAAAGCTTTCTGAAATCTTATGTACGAACCAGTTCAAATATTTGTTCCAGCAAAGAGATATGGCCAGGATTCTTCTTTTTTTTTTTTTTTTTTTTGAGACAGTTTATGTTTGGTTTAATGTCTTTGGGAGTAGGGTGAATTTCTGGTTAATGTTCTAAGAAGTAGGATAAATGTCTGCAATTCTCTGGTTTAATTTGTAAGGTAGTAAATTTGAATAAATAGTTCCAACAAACCAATGAAAAACCTAACTGGCCAGAACATGCTCAGGAATAAGCGCAATCAATTTGAATTACACCAAGCTGATTTTTACCAAACGTTTATAGTAGAAATGGACATTAACCAATGGATAGTATTTATGGATGGTAATAAAACCCATCTGAAAATCACTTTGAAAACATATTTATCAAACAAAAACAAATAATGCTGATTCAAAAGGAAACACAGAATGCTATACAGACAGAAACCCCATAAAAAAATTCAATTTAGGACACACCCAACATGAAAATCTCTGCAGACACTTGCAGAGGAGAGTAAGGGCGTAGCGTATATTTTTTTCGGCGAGGGTTTGGAGGGAGGCATATTTTCTTTTATTTTTGTTTTGCACACACACTTAAACACACACACATAGGGAAGGCAAGGGGCGCATTATGCCCCGGGTGCCTTATTCAGAGGGGCGCCAAAAAGATTTTGAAGACTAATATGATTTTCTGGACATTTTAAATAAGTAAAAAATCAAGTTTTGGAAAATATATTTGTATCTCTATTATATTTTCACATACATCTAATTCATTATTTTGTTTCTTAATCTGTCTTTTAAATGTCCGTTGTGCCAATTGTAATTGTACAAGAAACCTTCATCTCGCGTATATCTAATGTAAACACTGTGTGGGATACAAAGACCTATGTTTGTCACAGTTTATCAATACGCATCATCTAACCTGAATCGAATTTCGAGTGAAAACATCTTTTATTATTAACCAATATGATTCTAGATTACAATTCAGTGAACAGAATAAAAGTAAAACTGTTATACCAGCATTAAAAACAATAAAATAGGCAAGAAAGTGACAACCGAAATTATTTTTTTTAGAATAGTACACGTTCTTTTTTTTTTCTTTTCTGTGTTACTCACAGGTCAAGGTCATCGTTTCTCTTAAGGGTGAATCTTGCCCTCCTCTTATAGGGGGCTGACAAAGAGGGCGCAATTTTTTTTTTTCAAGGACATACATGGTTACATGAATATAGCCCTAAACTATATATTATGTTTCCAGGGCCGAGCTTAGAAAATTGAAAGCCCTATGAGAAGTGGATTTGGTGAAAATGAAATAGAAAAATAATTAATAAAAAGCGAAAAAAAAAAATTCGAACTTCACTTTGAACTATATCAGGCGAGTGTACTCCACAGTAACAGTGGGCAAAAGTTTCGCTATTTCTGCGAGCCCCCACCAATCAGAGGCCCTAGGCCGCGGCGGCCTAGTTTGCCTATGCCTAAGGCCATCCCTGCTGTATCTTTTTGATAGCTCTGCTGTGTTGAGGGGGGGGGGGCTGTGGATGACATGATAGTTCTGACCACAGCTAATGCTCATGCAGGCATTTAATCTCATTTCCATGAGGTGATCCAGAGTCATTTCGCGACTGAAGAAGGTCATATTTGTTCTAGATTAGCCAACAATATCTTTTTTGTTATTTACTTTTCTCATTGAGAAAAAAAAATTCTGAGAATAACTTTATGTAGATCTTATCAGATGTAACTTTAAAAACAAATGAATAAACAATTTTTTCTCTTAACGAAAGTTTAAAATGCAATTGGTTTCATCGTGACAAGGGATATAACTCACATTTGTATTACAACCATTCCGGAAGTTTAGGGTAATTTTTCAAGTGACGTCCCCTGTCAATTTTAAACAATAACAACAGTGAACGGTAAGAAACTGTTTCGTTGTATGTGCACGCGGTAAGTTCCAAAGCTTTATAATTTTATATAATTTTACATTAGCTCTAGAATGCACTACAGTAGAATCTGGATTTAGTACTAAGTTTTTTTTTTAAATTAATCAGCTATCACATTGCTACGCCCTAAATTTAATCTTATCAGACTGAAACTAATCATGATAAATTAAATTATTCTTAAATTTAAAATCTGTCTACTCAGTCTCAGACGTCTCAGACTACTGACTTAGTGACTCTTAAAGCTAGACTCCGTAGTTCAAGACTGTTGAAGACAAGACAGACTACACTCTACACACACAGTAGTACACAACTTCAACAGGTCAGGGCTGGATAGTGGGTAGGCAGAAGGCTACACTGTGAATTGAGTGTGAACTGTGTGACCTGTGGTGTGGTGGGTAGATCTGTTCATTCATAGAAGAGTTAGATGATCAAAATCTTGGCTTGTGTTCAACTTCTCAAGTCCAAGTTAAACATAAAAAGCATAACTAGATAACTCAACTAAGATCTAGAATCTAGGTCTGGGAGTCTAGACTAGACTCTACTTTTTCCTTTTTTCGCCATTTTCCTTTCCTCCTTTTTCTGACTTGACTGACTTGAGTTTCATTTTTCAGTCGAGATCTAGACTGTAGTCTATATATATATATATTATATACTATATAGACTTTTCAGTTAAGTCTATGACCCAGTGACAGTCTAGATTTCTAGAAATCTAGTTCTAGATCTAGAATCTAGACTAGTAACTAGTTACTAGTAGTAGTGTAGTACCACAATGCTTTTAATCTCAATCTAAATCCAGTCAATCTTAACTGTTCTAAATTGTCTCAATTACTAATCTAGATCTAGAACAATATTCTAGAAATATAGATCTAGATTCTGGGTCTAATTATAGATCTAGACTCTAAATCTAGATCGAATGTCTATTAAATCTATAGATTTTATCTAAAGCTAACATCTGTCACTCTGTCTTGTAAGAGTCTTATTTGTCTCTAGACTGACTCTAAAAAAACTTAAGAATTCTAACTAAATTAATCTAGATCTATATTCTATAATATTTATCATAATCTATATTGATTTAGTAGATCTAGATTCTACATAAAAATATTAATTATTTAGAATTTAGATTATTTTAATATAATGTTTAGTTCTAGAATCTAGAATAAATAATATATCTCTAGAATAGTCTAGATTACATATATGATCTATTAGTATTATCATATTATTGTAATTTACAAAGACTATCTAGAAACTAGACAGTAGACTATAGTATATTATATATATATATATATATATAATTATATATATATAAATTAGTAGTGAATTCTAGATCTAGATTCACTATACACAATATTTCCCATAATTTTCATTGACAGAACACTTCACACATTCTGAGTATTTAGGGAAACACTTTACTCTTTTTTTTTTTCTGTTTTATTAAATAAAAAAATTAAGCCATATTTATTATCAATTGAGCATTTTTTTTTATTCTAAAAGTTTTTTAAAAATATTGATAGAATCTTCAATTCTAACTTTATTCTAACATCTGGTCTTGCGTCAAGCGTGTTTCCATACTTTGACTTTTTTGCAACATAATAAAAAATGCTGCTTCACACAAATACATTGTATGAAACTGAAGTTTAAAAAAAAACAATAACTGTTTTATTTGCGGTGCTCTTCAGAAAAAGACGAAAAATCATTTAATGGTTAATCTTTTGTATCTTTGTTTCAAAAGTGATTCAGAATCTAGATTAGCTCAAAGCTCATGTAGATGTTAAAGTTTTTTTTTGTTTTTGTTATTTAGAACTAATAAAATCGTTTTTCCCCTTCATTGATTTGGCCTACAAGTTAATTATTTGAGTAGTTTGTGAAACACCTATTTAGCAGTGTGCAGTAAAACACAGTTATATTAGATCTATATTAAGGAATCATCAAGATATTATATAACATTAAATATAGATCTGGAATAGATCTATATATTATATCTAGACCAATATACTTTATAAATTAAATTCTAAATCTAAATTTACAATGTACATTGATGATTTGAATTTGATTCAGATGGAAAGAGTCTATTTTCTGTATAGACTGTATCTAGATTATTTTGTAGATCTAGATCCTCTGCTACAAACTGCACACTCTTTTCTTTTGTCTCTTCCTAGAGATTTATCTAGATCTAGAATGAAAGAATGTAGATGTCTATCTAGATTAATCATATATGTGTGTATAGTCTAGTCTAAATAGTCTGGATTAGATATATTTTTTATAGATCTAGAATTCTAGTTTATTCTAAATCTATATGCATATTATTCAGTCATGTAAAAAAAAAATAATCTTAACTCTTTAACCTAATTGCTTGTGAATTAGCAGAATGCCTATTTCACTTGCTTTGTAAAGATAAAAGATATTAGAAAGATATTAGAAATTTAGCTAACAGTTGCATAAAATATCCTTAGTATAAAGAAAAACCTTGTTATGACTTAATTAGCTGTAGATGCTACCAGTAGTTAATATTACCTTTAGAATTATATTGAAGTGTTTTATAATGTACAGCTCAATTAAATAATATATATGTTTAGGACAAAGAATGTTTAGTTTTAGTTTTGTAAAGTGAAGGCAAAGGCCACTATTAATCTGAAGCCACATTTATATGTCTAGTAGAAGAAATACAATACATTTTTGTTTAAAGATACCTCTGTCAAGATTATCAAACAGTTTACTTGGCAGTAAAGATATTTTTAATATAGAGCATCTTTTTTCTTCTAAAGTTTTTTTTTCTTATTATTACTAGTTGTGTTGCACTTCTTTGGTTGTTGTTTTTTTACACCAAATAATTATGTACTCTACATTGTTTGCCTTACATCTTGATCTGTTGTTGTTGTTTTAGTTAAAAGCTAAAATTCTCTGCATTTATTATGAATATTATTTATGCCCATTCTGCCTTGGTTACCAAACTGATGTTAATTGAATGCTAAGTTTAAAAAAATTAAAGACTAAGAATAAGACTAAGACTGCTTTATTGATCCTTACGGAAATTTGTTGTGATTACAAGGACTCTTTTCTCATATAAAGACAACACAACAGAAAAATACACACAAATACAACAGACAACATAAAGAGTTCATTCAGCGACTACACACAGGTATCTTGGTGCATTTTATGTTCCCTGATCAATGAGTGGCGGTGATAGAGTCTGACCGAGTGAGGTACGAACGAGTTTTTGTACCGCTTCCACTTCGCGACGACCTGTCATAGTTCTGATGGAGCGGGTGGCCGCTGTCTTCCAAGATTTTTTCGATTTTTCTTAGGCACTTTTATATAAATATAATATAACTGCAAGCTTAAACCTATAAATAAATAAAATAAAAAAAATTAAGTTCACTTGGTGATTCAGGGGTCTATATAAAGTGTTTGATCAGTATTGTCTTATATTGCCAGCTAAAGTAATTTCTTAATTAAAGTCAGTCATCATTCAGAGATCTCTTCAGGTCACTTAATACCCAAGATACAGTGTTGGCAGTTTTGCAAAAAAATAGAGCTGGTGTCACCGGCAAGGTTATGAAAATTCACATTTGTTTATGCAGAGGCTCTTCTTTGGAGATTCAGATAGTGAAGAACTTATGCAAGTGAATCCAACTTTTAGATTATACTTTGCACAAGCATTCTAGAAGTTTGAAGCCAATGACTGTCTTATTTTTTTTTATTTTTTTTTTTCTGGCATAGAAATAGGACTTAACTTTATACCCCAGTAAATAATTTTTTTTTACATTTGTTTAATCTAGACATTCACTAATTGATCATTTCATCTTTGTTTCTCTCTCTCTCCATATTAGATTTAGAGTAAACGGTTCAGACTAGACATAGACAGAGATGTCTTCTATGCCTAAAAATGCTGAGGATAATGATCATGCCAGCCACTCTCAACATCAACACCTACATGCCCATTTTCAATTACCTGCCTCAGAAGGTCAGTATTTCTGAACACTTATTAAGGTGATACAGAGTAATCCAGTGTTTGAAAGGTTTTCCCTTGTAAACAAAATAATTGGAATGGGCATTTGAAGGATTATTGTTTGTCTTTACTCTCCACATTATGTTCGGTGCCATTGTTCCAATGTGTGTAGCAATATGGTTTATTTTTCATAAATTAGAAGACCATAAAATATTGACTTGGTCAAGTTTTGGTTTGCTGAATACAGAATTTTTTCTTTTCTTTAGTAAAGGATTCTTGTCAATCTGAAACTGTGTGCATTGTGTGCACTAAGCTCACAATTCTACAAAAATCATTTCCTACATCTTCCAGCAGAATACTATTAAATGCCCAGAAACACATGAAATTGGATTGTAAAAGATTCAAATATCATTAAATAGTCTCATATGATGTGGGAAGCTTGAATCTAAAGGTCTCATAATTTAGACCCCTTAGTGTTTTGAACAAAAGTTTAAATACAAATTAAAAACATATCACTGAGTGAAGTCATTATTTTACTATTTATTTTAATATCCTTCCATGTTGAGAGATGTATCAGGGAGATGGTTTGTTGAGTGAGAGATGTATAAGGGAGATGGTTTGTTGAGTGAGAGATGTATTAGGGAGATGGTTTGTTGAGAGAGATGTATTAATGAGATAGTTTGTTGAGTGAGAGATGTATTAGGGAGATGGTTTGTTGAGTGGGAGATGTATAAGGGAGATGGTTTGTTGAGTGAGAGATGTATTAGTGAGATGGTTTGTTGAGAGAGATGTTTTAGTGAGATGGTTTGTTGAGTGAGAGATGTATTAGGGAGATGGTTTGTTGAGAGAGAGATGTATTAGTAAAATGGTTTGTTGAGTGAGAGATGTATCAGGGAGATGGTTTGTTGAGTGAGAGATGTATTAGGGAGATGGTTTGTTGAGTGAGAGATGTATTAGGGAGATGGTTTGTTGAGAGAGATGTATTAGGGAGATGGTTTGTTGAGAGAGATGTATTAATGAGATAGTTTGTTGAGTGAGAGATGTATTAGGGAGATGGTTTGTTGAGAGAGATGTATTAGGGAGATGGTTTGTTGAGTGAGAGATGTATAGGGGAGGTGGTTTGCTGAGCGAGAGATGTATTAGGGAGATGGTTTGTTGAGTGAGAGATGTATCAGGGAGATGGTTTGTTGAGTGAGAGATGTATCAGGGAGATGGTTTGTTGAGTGAGAGATGTATTAGGGAGATGGTTTGTTGAGTGAGAGATGTATCAGGGAGATGGTTTGTTGAGCGAGAGATGTATTAGGGAGATGGTTTGCTGAGCGAGAGATGTATCAGGGAGATGGTTTGTTGAGTGAGAGATGTATCAGGGAGATGGTTTGTTGAGTGAGAGATGTATTAGGGAGATGGTTTGTTGAGAGAGATGTATTAGGGAGATGGTTTGTTGAGAGAGATGTATTAATGAGATAGTTTGTTGAGTGAGAGATGTATTAGGGAGATGGTTTGTTGAGAGAGATGTATTAGGGAGATGGTTTGTTGAGTGAGAGATGTATTAGGGAGATGGTTTGTTGAGTGAGAGATGTATAAGGGAGATGGTTTGTTGAGTGAGAGATGTATAAGGGAGATGGTTTGTTGAGTGGGAGATGTATTAGTGAGATGGTTTGTTGAGTGGGAGATGTATAAGGGAGATGGTTTGTTGAGTGAGAGATGTATTAGTGAGATGGTTTGTTGAGAGAGATGTTTTAGTGAGATGGTTTGTTGAGTGAGAGATGTATAAGGGAGATGGTTTGTTGAGTGAGAGATGTATAAGGGAGATGGTTTGTTGAGTGAGAGATGTATTAGTGAGATGGTTTGTTGAGTGGGAGATGTATAAGGGAGATGGTTTGTTGAGTGAGAGATGTATTAGTGAGATGGTTTGTTGAGAGAGATGTTTTAGTGAGATGGTTTGTTGAGTGAGAGATGTATTAGGGAGATGGTTTGTTGAGAGAGAGATGTATTAGTAAAATGGTTTGTTGAGTGAGAGATGTATAAGGGAGATGGTTTGTTGAGTGAGAGATGTATAAGGGAGATGGTTTGTTGAGTGAGAGATGTATTAGGGAAATGGTTTGTTGAGTGAGAGATGTATTAGGGAGATGGTTTGTTGAGTGAGAGATGTATTAGGGAGATGGTTTGTTGAGTGAGAGATGTATTAGGGAGATCGTTTGTTGAGTGAGAGATGTATTAGTGAGATAGTTTGTTGAGTGAGAGATGTATTAGGGAGATGGTTTGTTGAGAGAGATGTATTAGGGAGATGGTTTGTTGAGTGAGAGATGTATAAGGGAGATGGTTTGTTGAGAGAGATGTATAAGGGAGATGGTTTGTTGAGTGAGAGATGTATTAGGGAGATGGTTTGTTGAGTGAGAGATGTATTAGTGAGATGGTTTGTTGAGTGAGAGATGTATTAGGGAGATGGTTTGTTGAGAGAGATGTATTAGGGAGATGGTTTGTTGAGTGAGAGATGTATAAGGGAGATGTTTTGTTGAGAGAGATGTATAAGGGAGATGGTTTGTTGAGTGAGAGATGTATTAGTGAGATGGTTTGTTGATTGAGAGATGTATAAGGGAGATGGTTTGTTGAGTGAGAGATGTATTAGGAAGATGGTTTGTTGAGTGAGAAATGTATTAGGGAGATGGTTTGTTGAGTGAGAGATGTATAAGGGAGATGGTTTGTTGAGTGAGAGATGTATTAGTGAGATGGTTTGTTGAGTGAGAGATGTATTAGGGAGATGGTTTGTTGAGTGAGAGATGTATAAGGGAGATGGTTTGTTGAGTGAGAGATGTATTAGTGAGATGGTTTGTTGAGTGAGAGATGTATAAGGGAGATGGTTTGTTGAGTGAGAGATGTATAAGGGAGATGGTTTGTTGAGTGAGAGATGTATTAGTAAAATGGTTTGTTGAGTGAGAGATGTATAAGGGAGATGGTTTGTTGAGTGAGAGATGTATAAGGGAGATGGTTTGTTGAGTGAGAGATGTATTAGTGAGATGGTTTGTTGAGTGAGAGATGTATAAGGGAGATGGTTTGTTGAGTGAGAGATGTATAAGGGAGATGGTTTGTTGAGTGAGAGATGTATTAGTGAGATGGTTTGTTGAGTGAGAGATGTATTAGTGAGATGGTTTGTTGAGTAAGAGATGTATAACGGAGATGGTTTGTTGAGTGAGAGATGTATAAGGGAGATGGTTTGTTGAGTGAGAGATGTATTGGTGAGATGGTTTGTTGAGTGAGAGATGTATAAGGGAGATGGTTTGTTGAGTGAGAGATGTATTAGGGAGATTGTTTGTTGAGTGAGAGATGTATAAGGGAGATGGTTTGTTGAGTGAGAGATGTATTAGTGAGATGGTTTGTTGAGTGAGAGATGTATTAGGGAGATGGTTTGTTGAGTGAGAGATGTATTAGTGAGATGGTTTGTTGAGTGAGAGATGTATAAGGGAGATGGTTTGTTGAGTGAGAGATGTATAAGGGAGATGGTTTGTTGAGAGAGATGTATTAGTGAGATCGTTTGTTGAGTGAGAGATGTATAAGAGAGATGGTTTGTTGAGTGAGAGATGTATAAGGGAGATTATTTGCCGAGTGATAGATTTATTAGGAGGATGGTTTGTTGAGTGAGAGATGTATTAGGGAGATGATTTGCTGAGTGAGATATGTATAAGGGAGATGATTTGCTGAGTGAGATTTGTATAAGGGAGATGATTTGCTGAGTTAGATATGTATAAGGGAGATGATTTGCTGAGTGATAGATGTATTAGGAAGATGGTTTGCTGTGTGAGAGATGTATTAGGGAGATGGTTTGTTGCTACATGTGAAGTCTGATGTTATGTTTGGATCTTGTTTTTTTTACTCCCTGTCATTGTTTTGTTCTCCATGTAGTTAGAGGTGTGTTTGCTCTTATGGCTGGACGTGCTCAGCCTTTCCCTTCTGTTGTTAAGTCTTTTGATTGGACATTCCCTTAGGAATTGTTTTAAAGATGTGTACATTCCACGTTATGTGTTGTTATGAAAGGGATTACATACTAGTTTAAAGATTGTTGTTGTCATTTTGCTCTTTCTTATAGATGACCTGAATGCTCATGACTCAAAGATCCTACTGGAACCAATAGATGATGAAAAGTTTAATGTCAGGCTAGGATTTCTACAATATAAACATGTTTATGAAGTGCGTTTTAATTTACCAGATGATATTGGGGATGAACTGACGTCAGATCCCTTGCAGAACCTTAATGTTAAAATAGAATCAACAGAACCTTTAAAAGAAGGTTTGTGCAATTATTTTCTTCAGCGCTGTTGTATTTTATAATAATTTTCTTAAATAGATGTCCTTAAGCTGCTGTTGTGACATTCATTTCAAAATGTATATAGTGTTTCTACTTTTGGTTATTTCAGGCAAGGGTCATACTATTGTGTTAACATTTAGGGCTGTGAAAGAAAAGATCATGCAGGAGAGCATAACTCTTCAAAGTAAAAGTGACCCTAGGAAGATCATCCTCCTTGTCTTACATGCTCGTGTACTAGGTATGTATATGCTCATGTACTAGGTACCGGTATTTACTCAAATGCTAATTGTAGATTTTTTACACCAGTTTCCTTGGTCATAGCATTGGTCATTTTTGTTATGTTTCTGTGAAATTCTTATCTTATATAATACAAAAAAGATGATTACCTCCTACGTGTCATGCATATTTACCAATGACATAATTTCTGCTAAGTCACTTGTTTTCCTGGCTAGCTCAGGCAACCCATTCCATGCTCTAATAGCACTAGGGAAGAAAGAGCATTTGTACAAATTTGTCCTAGTATATGGAACGAGGAATGTGCCTGTATCTTTGTGTCTTTCTGAGTATTTTATTAAGTTTTGTTTTTGTATTTGAAGATTATGGTTCAGTGTTTTATGTATAATTGCTACTTTACTTTTAAGTCTTCTATCCTGAAGGCTTTCTAAATTTAGTGATTTTACTAAAGGTGTTACTCTAGTCAAATGTGAATATTCATTTGTTATGAATCTCACTACTCTATTTTGTGTCTGTTCCAGTTTCTTAATGTTTTCTTGAGTTGAGGGGTCCCAAACAGAGGATGCATATTCTATTATTGGCCTAACCAAGGTTAAATAACATTTTAGTTTTATGTTCTTATTTGATTTATAGAAATTTCTTTTAATAAACCCTAAAGCTTTGTTTGATTTTTTTAATAGTTTCATCAATATGGGGGTTCCATGACAGTTTTTCACCTAGGTATTTTGTGTTTTTAGTCTGTGTTACTGGTTTACCATGAATAAGATAAGTGGAATTAATTTGTTTTAGTTTTTTTGTTACTCTTAAAAACTGACATTTTTCTGGGTGGAAAGACATGCTCCAATTTGATTCCCATTTCTGTAATTCATTTAATTCTCTTTGTAAAATTTCTGTATCTTGTGTTGTTTTTATTGTTCTATATATCATGCAATTGTCTGCGAATAATCTGACTGTTGTTCCTGAACTTATGCAATTTGGTAAATCATTTATGTAAATTAAAAATAGTAGTGAACCCAAGACTGTTCCTTGAGGTACACCTGAGTTTACTGTTATTGGTGTTGATTTAGAGCCATTTATTATTACAGTTTGTTCTCTCCCTATCAGAAACTCTTTAATCCACTGATGCAATGGACTATCAATGCCAAAATATTAAGATCTACAATGAGAGATTATAAATATGAAAGGTTCTGTTAGTCCTCTTCTCCCCACAAACCATTGCAAATGAATTTTTTTTCTTATTGTTTTATTTTGTAGTTTCCTGATTCATGTGTGTGTGTTTTAGACAGTTGTTTCCAGATTTCCAGAAACTAAGACTAATATGAAGAGCCAATGTTAGTCTGGATGGTTTAGTGATGTGTCTTCAAGAAGCTAAGCCATTGGACTACTGGGAGTATAATTTTATACCCAATGAGGGAATAGCTCTTCGGAAGTGAAGGTAGAAGGCTTTGCTTTCCCACTTGGTGCGTCAAATGTTTTATTCAAAGTGATGATTCGAATGTCATTCATACAGCCCCCCCCCCTCCCCCTGTATCCCACCCCATGATTACATTTTGAATGCTTAGATAATTATTAATTCTTTGACTTTCAGGTAAAGGCAAAGGAACACCCTCGCTGAAGAAGGGTATACACTGTGTGAGGATAGAGTGGGATGAAGAATCAGATGCTAGCGACTGGCAAGAACTCTAAGATAAATCGTGAATTTAGTTTGTTTTGGTTGATGGTGTACATGTCATGCAGAGTGGCAGAATGTGTGTATGGAATCTAGATGTTGACGGGTGTCAGTCTGTGTGTATAGGAATCATTACTTACACATACTCTATACACAATGTTTAGTAACTCATAACTATTTGAGATAATCTTGTAAGACCTTAAATGTGATGATAGTTTTTTTGTTTTATCTATCTGTAAAAACAAAAGTTTAATATTTTATTGCACATTTAGTTTCAAGTGCATCCTATCTTGATGGTCATTTTGGTCAGTAATCTGGTGCTCAGGACTGAACGAGGTTTATATGTGATGGTATCAATTGTTTGCTGTGAAGTTAGGTAAGATGCTCAACATCAAAGAGTCCAATTTGTTTTTGAAACTTTTACTTGAGTTTGACATTGAGATTTTATCTTCTGCAAACTAGAATCACCATGGACACTATTTTATATGTTGTATTTATTATCAATTACTTTTATTTAAATAGAAGTAATAACAACATCAATGTATTAATAATTTGCATTCAATTTTAAGAAATGTAATCTTAAGCATCATAATAAATTTCTTTTATTTTGTCTTTGAAAGTAGTGAAATATCATTAGTTACGTAAACAATGTCAATGTATTCAGAGTCCAAAGCTTTAACATATTTTCCATCTTGAGTATTTGTTGCTGTTATAAACGTACAATTTGAACTTTGTTTTGTTGTCCGTTGATTGGTTCATTTCTTGACCTTCAGTTCCTTTTTTTTTTTAAACACATCTTTGTTGTTTTTTTGTTTATTACAATTTTTTTTTATTTTTCATTCCATGAGTCTTTATCAGTTGAATGGATGACTTCCATGACACATTGTTTAGAGAAGTTAAGATTGAAAGTTTTGTTTTAGTCAGATGTGCCGAGACTTATACAATAGTTCATCAAGGAAAGTTATCAAAATTTGTCTACATTGATTAGAATAATGTCAGTAAAATCTGTGGCTCTCAATATTGTCATTATGTAAGAGGTAGAAGTGTTTCTTACTGCTGCTTTGTTTCGTCTTCTTGTTCTTGTTTTTTTTTTAAGGACAAAAATGAATGTCTAATATTTAATTAAGTCTCAAGAGGCAATGGCTGGCCCTTGCAGCTGTTCATGTGGCCTTGTAGAGCTGATTCTATTGATTAGTCTGGCTTTTAGAACATGTGTAATTCTCATAAGTTATTATGTATTAAATTATATATTTTTTTTAAACTCTCGTGAGACATGATGTCATTTTTTGTTTGATATCTCATTCTACTCATTAAGTCTGGACTAATTTCATACACAAATACTTTGTAAATTTTTGATTGCCGAATCTCCAAATGACCTCAAATTTTATGACTTGATCATTTTGTAATAACACCATTTAATAAATATTTTTATTTCAAGAATTTCCAACCCTTGTTATTCCTATTTTGCTGATTACTCAATCTTTTTAGTTTGGCTTTCAAAATCATGTTTATGTGAATTTAAAAAGCCTAATCAATAATATGCTTACTGTAATTCTAAACTATGAGAAAAAAAAAGAAATGTAAAAGTTTCATCTGTGCAGTAAAAACAGTTTTTAGTAATATGAAAAATTAGTAATATCACTGGAGATGTGTATCAGACTTAAAAAACAACAGCAATGATAAAATTTAACAAATATGTAGCAATTTTCATTGTTCTATTGACACGCATTGCTTCAGTGATACTAAATGATATTAAAACTTTGACCTCTGAAAGATTACTTTAACTAGGACATTGTTTAATTAAATGACAAAAATATTAAATCGAACACTACAAAGTGTGACTATCACGTTAGGAAATAGTGACTGATAGTTGTTTGGAAGTGTTAGGCCTATACCATTATTTAATAGTGACTGATAGTTGTTTGGAAGTGTTAGGCCTATACCATGATTTAATAGTGACTGATAGTTGTTTGGAAGTGTTAGGCCTATACCATGATTTAATAGTGACTGATAGTTGTTTGGAAGTGTTAGGCCTATACCATGATTTAATAGTGACTGATAGTTGATTGGAAGTGTTAGGCCTATACCATGATTTAAAAATAAAACAACAGAACTCTGTCATGTTCCCCAAAACTCAATTTGGCCAAACCTTTTTTTTTCTTGTGTAACTTCATAGTATGCAACTCTTTGGAGACATCCATCTGTTAAGATTGGCCTTGGGGGGCTCTCCTATTGAGTCTCTTCTGTGCTTCCAGTTTTAAATCACACACAGTATCAATTACACACCCTCCTTCCAAAGTCACATTACCCCCCCCCCCTTTTTTTATTTGTATTGATTAGTTTCAAAATCTCTTGACAGAACCAGAACTGTGCCATCTCTGTGTAACTTTTTCTCCTACTGACAGAACCAGAACTGTGTCATCGCTGTGTAACTTTCCTACTGACAGAACCAGAACTGTGTCATCGCTGTGTAACTTTCCTACTGACAGAACCAGAACTGTGCCATCTCTGTGTAACTTTTTCTCCTACTGACAGAACCAGAACTGTGCCATCTCTGTGTAACTAACAGCTGGGCAATAGACCTTGTGTCAGCTTCACAGCTTCCTTGTTTGTTTTGACCATTAAAATGTGATGAGCCTGTATTGTCATGGCTAATTAGATCGGACATTATTTTTTAAAAAAGGGGGTCAAATCTGAAAGAATGAACGCCTTCCAAATCACTAGTGTCTTGTACAGAAGGCAATAGTTTGTCCAACATAATCTCATTGCTTTCTAAAGACCTACGTTGGCTTAGAGCGAGTAAACTCCCGGGACAGTGTAATTTCTTGACTAGGTCAGTTCTGTGTGACCAACTTGCAATGGAAGTGTTTCATTTAGTGGTGAAGTAATTAGCATATTAGTTTTGTACACATTATATAGGAAGATATTTATGCACATGGTCGGCCTTTGGCCGATTTGAAGGACTGTCCTAATGGGGCCCGCACCTGGCAGGGTCTCGCTTTTACATTTAGTATATCACAATAAGTCATGTCTCTTGTCACAGGCTTTTAAAATCGATGAACCTGAATGTTTAACAAATTTAGTGTATTGTACGATTGACGTATCTTTAATTAAGACACAGGAGCCTATTGCGTTTGAGTTGCTTCTTAAGCATGTTGTATAATAAATGTTAGTAATAGTAATAGTTGGTATTTGTAAAAAAAATTGAAGTGGGGCCTCGCAAGCATCCACTAAAATGGGTCAGAAATTGGAAAGGCCGGCCCTTTTATGTACACAGATTTAAGGTAAATGTAGCCTTTTGAGACCGTTTTTAATATTGGATATATCATAAGGTACGCTAAGATCTCTATGCTTATCAATGTTTAATCCAACGTGAGAATTATTGTCAGCCGCGTATATGGCAGGTGGAGTAGAAAGAGGTTTACTGTAGTTTGCACAGACATAAATTATGTGTATAATTAACAAGACGCTCTAATTAGTGTTTAACGTTTATCAGGTAAATTTGTTTACAAATAAACTTCACGTAAAGAATCGTTTTCTCTGCCTAGTGGAACAACACCAACAATTGACACAAACATTCTACTACACTGCATTGATTAGCTCTTCACTCTACTAATGCCTGTTATTGGAGTGTCCATTCGACCCTTCACTTTGATTGATACGAAGATTATCTTTACCCCAATGTTACACGACACCGGCTTATCGATGACCTCTGGGACTGGATCACAGAGTCGAACATGATCAGGAGAATCAATTGAGATATCACAGACACCCGCAAAGGACCCACATACAAATACATTCAAGCAAACGCGAGTTATGTTTTATGTTGCAATGGGAATAATTTCTGGACTTGGCGACCTAATAACATCACGGTAAAATATTAGTTTAAAGCAATAGACAAGAGATGGAAAAACAAGAATAACAAACAATAACAAAAAAATACTTTAAAAAATAAGAAGCTTTTATTAAGTTGTATTTGTATCAATTAGTTTGTATCAGTCATGTATTTATACTTGCCATTGACCTAGACAGAATAAATCTATGCCATTAGAAACATTTTACCAATTGTTTTTGTTTAGCTTTAAGCTTTCTCAGTGCGCTATGATCCTATCACTTGTCTGGACCAGTTGGGAAAGGAGGAGGGAAGTAGGGGCTATCTTGTGACTGTTTACATGATCGTTTTTTTTTTAATGAATTTAAAAAAAATTTCAATCAGGGCTCAAGGGGACGAATTCAACTTATACTACCAGATCTGTCAAGTACCATTTCTTTCCCTTGTTCGAGATACCAAACAAAATAATTAATTACCAATAATAAATTTACCAATTGGTTAAATTTTTTTTATTAGCGGCCACGAAAAGGGAAAAGACGCTATTTGTTTTAATAATAATAATAATCTTTATTGTCCGTGTGGCCTGTCTGTCCGTCCGTCCCTGTTTACATCTCAGAAACTAGAAGAGAAAATAAATGATATTTTAGATCATTCAAAGTTCTGATGTAACGGCTACGTTTTTCTTTTCTGATAGCGAAAGATCTAATTTTTTAAATCAATTATGCAAGCAGTTTTTTTTTCATAAAATACACACCACTTTTACAACTATTCACTATTAATAGTAACAAACACTGGAGGCTTTTTAGTACGGGAGATATGTACCATTTTTTAAAACACATTTATGCAAATGGTTTTAGAATTTTGATCAAAAAATATTATTTTTTACTAAAAAATATTACTATGCAAATATGTTGGACATAATTTAAGACAACAATTAATTAGTAGTTTTTCATATTATCGCGTGAACCGTAGTTATTGATAGTCTCCACATAAGCAAAGGAAACATTTTTTTTATTTTACGGAAATGTTTTTTTCTTGAGGCTTTGGATAAGAGATTGACCCTTTACAAAACAATTAGATCAATTAGATACTCACTATAAGACATCAGCTAGGCCAAGTTGACACCTAACTTCATGTTCCCTTTTACCTATCCTTTCGTCTGCTGGATCTGTCAACCTTCTGTCTCCATTCTTCTGTGTCATTTGCCTTTGATAGAATTTCATTCTGATATTCTTTCTGAAAATATTGAAACCTGCCTTTTTATCTACCTGGGTGGATCACTTGGGGGGCCGATTTTGAGTTTGGGTTTCCAAACAAACTGTCTTTGTAACCTTGTTGATTTTTGTGTTGTCAGATTAAAGAAATAATTGTGCGAAATTCCAGCTTAATCCGAGATTGGGTGTGGGAGAAATAACGTGTACAAACTTTTTACCAGACAGACGGGCAGAGTAAGTTGATAAACGCTTTGTAAAAAAAGGGTCGTGGTGGTGGGGGGAGTGAGGTAAGTATTGTGCTCAAAGTAAGATTGAAGAAGCTGAGATAAGCCAAGTGTGTAAAAGGTGCCATTAAGGGCAAACTATTAATTACTGAGTGTGTAATCTTATCTTGCGTTGCACTAGATACTACAAGTGTGTAACTTGATGTTAAGCATACAATGGTGCAGCAGAAAACAAGTAGATCTAAGTAAACATTGTCATTGCGTGCCCTAGTGACGCCACTGGTGTGTGTGTGTGTATCAACAATTTTTTCAGCTCCCCCCCCCCCCACTTTATTTTATTGAACAGTTTTTTTGTTCTACGCCCCCCACTCCCCTGGGAATCACATTGAATGACAAGAAAACGTCCTTTGTTGTGTGTATTATTAAAGTGTGACTTTGTGTACAATCAAGTAAAATGGCTTGAAGATAACTAGCCGTAAAGTGCAGCGTTTAAAGTAACACAAACGTGATCATCTAACACAATTTAAACATGTTCAATGGCTTCAATTAGACTACTGGTACTTCACATTAAAAAAAAAAGCCTGTTTAATTATGTAAAATTTGCTGATATGTGCTCATGTTCATTTGATGGCTGCCTAATCGTGTGATATGTGCTCTGGACTGTCGCCTCAAAGTTTCCGGGTTGAAACCCTGCCCGTCCTGTAAGGAGTGTTGACTACGATGTATTAATCTTTATGTCTGGAGGAACATTGCGGCTTTACATATGCCCTATGGTTTTAAAAAAAGTATTGAGGGGTCAGCATAGCGCCACGAGCCCAATATCGCCCGCGTGCCTTAGGTTGGCAACAATATTTTACAGTTTTAGAAATAAACTTTGAACTAGATTTTAGATCGATGTATTATTTCACGTTCCACCTGAAGCTTGGAAAATACTAACCACGATCCACTTTATTTTCAACTTTCTTAAAATAAATTCAAGTTCAGCTGATCGGTAGCAGACGATTTGTTGGTTTGGCGCTAGAACTCGAGGTATTTAAAAGCCTCAACACATATCATTAACCCGAAAACACATCGCAAGATCAATAAATCTTGAGATATTTTAGCAGCACTTGACCTCATTAGTTGGCACTTTCAGGGCGACACCGTACACTATTCAGAGGTGTGCCAGGTATTAGATCCACTACCGGATATTGACTCTAAAATTCCAAACACAATCATTGTGTTAGCTTCATTCTTGGGACAGATTTAAAAAAAACAAAACTTCGCTAAAACAATTTTGCTCAAGCGACAACGAAAAATAACTTTTTTTTTGTCTCCCGAAGATGAAATGTGTGACTTGTGCGATGGTATCATCATTATTGGCCGTGGTTACAAAAACTATCTTCATCTCTCTATTATATAGTTTGTATTTATCTATCGTCTCTTGTTTGTTGTCCATGACGAGTAGCCTACTTTGTTCATCTGTACAGCATTCTAAGAAGTGCAGTCTAAAAATGGCTTTCACATTTTAGAGTGCTTGTTTTTCTCCCAACTCATTGTCAGTCTCGTAAGGATTTTGTTTCCAAGATGAATAGATTTACCAAGTTGTCATCACATTATCCTCGCAAAACGTAAAGAATTATGTAAATCTTCAACACACAAAGCCCCCCCCCCCTTTTTTAAAATCTAGTTGTATGTCAATAACTTCACTGAAAAAAAGCAAACTTTTATCATTCGATCGTCATTTTATTTTATTGTTTTCTGCACAAATCAATATTTTCTATCCGAAATTTCATTCCCTTGCTAAAAGAAAACACAACCTGTTTGACCATACTTAAAACCTGAATTGATTTTCCTATCATACCTAGAATCGAATAATTGTTATTAATACACGCTGTAGATGGTGGAGCACAAACCCATTACATAATTTCACTATAAGACTTTATTTTTGGGAAATTTCAATCACTTGTGTCCTTGTCCATCCTGCCATCTTTACACTTGTGTGTTAGGAAGTGTGTTTGTGTGTTTCCTAAGTGTGGGTGAGGTTAAACGATTGGTTGGTGGCTGTGCAGTGTAGAATGATGAAATATGAGATGATCTGTCATAATTGATGCCAAGAACGGCAAACGCTCTACTAGAGACATGAAAGACTATAGTTTGGTGTGAGATTTTGTTTCAATATATCATTTAATTTCTATTAGATCTCTATCTTATTTCAAGTTAAATCTGTGAAAATTGTAATCTAAGTTATATTGAGTTTTTCTTCACAAGAGAAGTTTGTTCAAGCTCCTTTAAATTTATGTATTAACACTATAATACGTACGTCGATTTAGTTGTACTAGAGTAGCTAGAATTGAATGTTTCAGTTTAACTAGTTCGGAGTTACAAACCAACGAGCTAACAACAACATTGGGTCCCCCAACCTTGCACTGTGGCTACTTCGGTCAGATTTTCCAATTCCTTGTCGACGCGATGAAGTCCAATAAAGAAAAAGTATTTCATTAGTTAAGTGACAGATCTATTTGAAAGGTCGGTGAGCTAAGGTATCCCGTAGGGATTACTATTCGACCAAGTGACTTTCAATAATGTATTGTAACTGTTTCAACCAGTCTTGTAATAATAAGATTTAACGATTGCCTTTAGAGTCGCAATGTTTCACAAACTTTTTATTCGTCCAGGTTCCAGCTAAAGACTTTACTAGCTTTCCAATCAAAAAGAATAATTAAAAAAAATAATTTTTAGCTGGCCCCAGAGGAGGAAAAATCACTATTAGTTGTGTGTCCGTCCGTCCGTCCGTCCCATTTAGATCGCAGAATCTAGAGAAGATATTAAAAATTTAACATCTTGATATTTTATATTTTAATTGTTACTAAGTTCTGATGCGACGGATACTTTTTGTTTTCTAAAAGCAAACCGTTTAATTTTAACGAATTAACTTTGCAAGCAGTTTTTTTTTTCATACAAAACACACCATTTTTACAACTATTCACTATTAATACTATAAAATACGGGAGACTATGTTAATAAGGGAAGTACATTTATAGTATATTTTTTATAATTTTTTAGGCAAACGTTTTGTTTTTTTTCAAAATTATGTCATAAAATATTGTATTTATAAGTTTATAGTTTTCTGCCATACATTTTGATTTAAAAGAGAAAGAATACATTTAGTGTTTGTATTTAAGTCAAACGCAATTTAAAACAACAAATAATAAGCAGTGTTTCATAGTATTCAAGTAAAGTGCAAATGTAATAGGCAAATATAGAACACATTTAAGGAATGGGAAAAGTTTCTTCCTTGAGGCCTTGAATTAGAGATAGGCCCTTTGTAAAATCATAAAGTAGATGATTATTCAATAAAATTAGTTTGGCCAGGCTCACAATGAACAGTATCTTCCTAACAATGAGTTCTTGGTATACATAACAATATTCACATTGTAATACAAATAAAAACATCAATATATCTCCACACCCTATGGCATCATGCCGTCAATAATAGCGTCAACATTTTCGATATTTTCAACATCCGCTATATAGAGTTTGCAGGTTTAATTCTCCAGGTTAAGAAACAAAATGTCCGCATACATTTACACAGCTAGTAATGATTGAAACAAGGGGAAAGTCTCAGACATGGATACAGATTGTGCTTGCTGTTATGACCACTGGAAAGAAAAAAAGGGCCGATGTTGTATTGGACGAAAACTGCCCTAGTAGCCATATAGACTGATACAGTGAGAGACAGGACATATAGACTGATACAGTGAGAGACAGGACATATAGACTGATACAGTGACAGACAGGACATATAGACTGATACAGTGACAGACAGGACATATAGACTGATACAGTGACAGACAGGACATATAGACTGATACAGTGACAGACAGGACATATAGACTGATACAGTGACAGACAGGACATATAGACTGATACAGTTCCAAAGGTTGAATCTGAAAAAATTTTATGCCATTGTAAAATGTTCTGCTCTTTTGATTCTAATCTAAGAGTGGCAGGAGTTCTTTATGCTAAACTGGTTTAATGGACCATTTGTTATTTAAAAAATAACATTCCAGTTTAAAACAATTTTCACCTTTCGATCTCAGCATGTCGCTCTGACATTTCCCTAACTATACACATCCTTTAAACTGCCCAATCCATCACCACCCCCAGTGTCTCCGAGCTGGGTCAGACCAGACAAGACAGAATGACATGTACGATTTCTTGGGACAAAACATTGCACTTAGAAAGAAGCCATATTGTGAATAGATATCACGTGACACAAGCGCGTGTTTAGCTGATGACGTGTTACAAAGTTATCAGTTTTCTTAGGTTTTTTTTTTCTTTCTCCGAATGTGGCAGCGATTACAAGGAATTCAGACTTTACAAATACATGCACTAGAACACATTGTCTTCATGATTACAGGTTGTTTCGTTTTTTTTGTTTTGTCTTTTTTTTTGGTTTGGTCAAAACGACAAAATGACCTTGAGTTGTGGTTCATTATGAAATGTGGCAAGCCTTTATAACTGAAGTCAGAGTGACAATACAAATGAATGTCAAACACTCATATTAATATTGCAAAGTCCATGAGAGGATCCAAGCCCTAGTTCTAACCCTTCCAGCAGTCCTC
>JAZGLO010005421.1:107500-125000 GCA_036873155.1 Biomphalaria sudanica | reverse complement strand
AAGCAGTTTGAAGTCTGATCTACTACACATCCTTTAGTTCTTTGACAAATGTTGGCTTCAGTTTTGCTGCACTTGGCAGCTGCCTAGTTGCACTATATGACCAAAACGTCCATGATGCCGTGTATTTGAAATATTGACACTGCGATGGACAATGATGACAATGATTTGGAGAATTTTGTTAGAAAACATTTGAATAAAACCTACAGTGAATGACATTACAGTTACACGAACACATTATAGAAACTGACACTTTGTAGAATTTAACATTTGTAGAACAATGTTTCTATCATTAGTAACCGTATCAATTTTTCTGTTTTACTGGTAGAGACATAATTAAAAGTTACTACTCAAGATTATAGATATCTCAAAAGTGCTTGGCAGTGTGTAAGGGCATAACGTTCCTTTGTTTCTGTTAATCGTGCTAAGTGGACTTGTTCTCATCTCAGGGGAGATAACTAAGTGCCAAAGAAAGAGGAAAAGAAAAAAGATTAAAACAAAACGAGAGTCTTTGCTAAGTTTTGATGGAACCTGACAAAGAAACATGTTTTAAAAAGCTAAATAAATTAATACAAGTTTAACAAACAACATAGACATATTAACATACACAAAAGAAGAAAGATATTAAATAAAAATCCTGTGCGTGAGTTATCGACCTTATCTTATCTTATCTTATATAATACAGACGTTACTTCAAAAAAGAAGATGATTACGTCCTACGCGTCATGCATTTAGTCATGCATATTAACCAATGACTTAAATTCTGCCAAGTCACTGGTTTTTCTGGCTAGCTCAGGCAACCCATTCCATGCTCTAATAGCACTAGGGAAGAAGGAGTATTTGTACAAATTTGTCCTAGCATATGGGACGAGGAATGTGCCTTTATTTTTGTGTCTTTCAGAGTATTTTATTATGATGAGGATAGCAAGCGTTATAGGATTAGGAGTGAAAAAAAAATGCAAACAAACTGTTTTTATATGAATAAACAATAACAGCTTTTTTTTTTTTTTTGGTTGACTTTTTCACTTTTTTTTATCCGGACTTTCACATTGCTAAATAGCTTTCTTCAAACAGTTTGTGGATTCTGCTTTGATAGTGTGTCGTGGTTGTATGCTGTGAATGTAGATCTGTGTGGCAGAAGAGAAAGACTTAATTGTATTTCAGAAAACTTGAAACGTACTCCTTGAACTGAACGTCACATAAACAAGCATCATGAGAGTACTATTGCTATTGAGAGATAATGGTGAGATAGAAATAAGCCACTACCCGGATTCGAACTGGGTACCTCCGACTTGACAACACTGTTTAGTTTTATATTTTAAAATTATTTTTTCTTTTGGTGTTGGGAGAAAGAAGAGGATCAGGCTAGTCATGTCAGACGTTAAGCTTGCTACCTGTGTCTCTGTTAGGTTAGGTTGACATCATTGACCCGATGTGATCACATATGTGCCATACATCGCAAGAATTAAACCCACATCAATCACGGAGCTTCGGAAAAACTTTTCATTCTTGTAAAATGTGTTTCTCACAGAAGGTCTACCTTTTTTAAATTCCCCGCCATTTTGTTGGACTTCAAATCAAACACAATAACATGAGAGTTTTCAGAAGAGATTTGAGACTGCAAACGTCTTCAAGTTTGTGGGGTTGGGTCATAGTTCAACAATGTCTCTAATAGTTTATACTTCTCTATTGCAAGCCCTTTCACTACAGTTTTTTTTTACAAAGCTTTTATCAACTCACTCTGTCTGTCTGTCTGGTAAAAGTTTAAACAATTTATTTCCCCAACACCTAATCTCGGATCAAGCTGAAATTTTGCCCAATTATTTCTTTAACCTGCCAACACAAAAATGAATAAAATAAAATTAAACAAATTAGTAAATTAACTATTGGTAATAAATTTATTTTTTTGTATCTCAAACAAGGGAAAGAAATTTTCCTTGTATGATGAAGTGAGATGAGTTAATATTTTTAGAAAAAAAAATGTAAATAATTATAAATAATTATAAACCTAGTTTCATAAGCAGCTCCCTGGCACAGTGGTTACCGTGTTGGCTTGAGGAAGCATTAGCTCTCGAGTTCGAATTCAAGTTTTTTAAAATAAATACATTTAAAAAGCGATCACCCAGACATCTCCTTCTTTCTTCCCCTACCTCTTTCCAACTGGTCCAGACAAGTGATAGGATCATAGCGTATTGAGAAAGCTAAAAGCATGAAATTACACTAACAAAAAAACAAATGGTAAAAAATATTTCTAATCGCACAGATTTATTATTGATAGTCTAGATCTATTAGAAATTTAATTAGATGACTGATCCAAACTAATGGATACAACTACACTTAATATAAGCTTTTTTTTTTAAAGTATTTTTTTTTATTTGGCTTGTTTTATTACTACCATACCCATCCCAGCGCCACTGTATACACAGAAGCTATTAAAAAGTCTATATTTGTAGACATGTTTAAGTATTTACTAGGACCAGAGAGACATATGTCACATCTGCTATTAACGAGGAGATGCACATGCCTCGTCCAGCCTGGTCCCTAGACACACGGATGACGCAGCCCTTCTGTTTTGAACTGGCTTATGTGTAGATTGTCCAGCTGTGTCCAGTTGTTCTTTTCCCTCCTCGTCCCGCAGTGAGCAGGAGACTAAATGAAGGTCTTTATCTGACCTAGTTGTTTCAGTCGAGGGTGTGGAACACATTGAACTTGAAGAAGTTTATTTGTATGTAAATTTATTTAAAATTATTCATTTGATAAAAACAGAATATTTCTAATCGCATTTTTAAAAAAGTTAAACAATAAATATAGTGAGTGAAACAGAAGGCTTACAGTATTTAATTATGAAACTCTCGATATTTAATGTGTAGGATAATTTACAATCAATATAACTAATACTGTTTTAAAAATAAAAACTATGTGCAACTTGGCAAGTGGGCACGTCCCTCTCTTACCTGGCACATTTTAACAGTTTAGTTATGAATATAAAGATTTTTTCTCTCCGTTAATCCCAGATTTACATCCACAGATTTACATCCACATATTTACATCCTCAGAGTTACATCCGCAGATTTACACAAACTGATTTACACCCGCAAATTTACATCCACAGATCAAAGAAATCGTTATGAAATTCGCCAGTAAGCACTGTCAAGGAATTACAATGATATTCGTTACCGTTGATTGAATCTTGATGTCAGCTGGTCCTGAGGAGGATCTTTAGCACATGCTTTTGTTTATAATAGAATGATAATTACCATAACAGGTTTGAGCGTTTGTGCGCAAGCGAAGTCTAATGCACTAAAATAACAAATAATGTTTGCAATTTATTTTTGAAGCGTAATTGGTCAACGTTCACCATTCATGGATGAATTGTCTCGTGCAAGGCACGTTCTCTTACAATTGCCTATTTGGTTTTAGGCTCAAGTTGTTTGCGTTTCCTTTCGACGTGTCAGTAGTGTGTCAATGCTGTGTTCAGACGGAGGTCTACAAAACAGGTGCCTCCCGAAACAATCCATCACAAATACATGCTGGATCCTTCTCTTTTATCTACTTTCCAAGTATGCGCAGGTCAAAGGTCAAACATTAGTCTTGTTAGTACATTTCTTGAGAATCTAAAGAGTAATATTTTATAAGACATTATAATTACCTGATAAGTGAAAACACAATTTACAAATACTTACGTGACTTTAAATAATTGGTTGAGTACATATTTACCAATTACTGATTAATCCCATTCTGTAAACAAACATGATTTTGTCAATGTATATATATATATATACAAGTAGCGTTTGTTGATTACAAATGTCCAACTTGTAACTGTGGGTGTGGATCGAGGATTTACTTCTATAGTCACATTTTATCTTTAGTTATAAAATACAAATGTAACTTCAAAAAAGAAGATGATTACGTCCTACCCGTGTCCCTGGCTCAATCTAGTCATGCATGTTAATCAATGATTTAAACTCTGCCAAGTTGTTGGTTTTCCTGACTGACAGGCAACCCATTCCATGCTCTAATAGCATTAAAGGAAAAAGGAGCATTTGTACAAATTTGTCATAGCATATGAAACGAGGAATGTGCCTTTATCTTTGTGTCTTTCTGAGTATTTTATTAGATTTTGTTTCCGTATTTGTAGATTATGGTTCAGTTATTTATGTATAATTACAGCTTACTTTTTAATCTTCTGCCCTGAAGGGTTTCTATAGGATTTAGTGATTTTACTCATTGTTACTCTAATAAAATGTAACTATTTATTTGTTATGAATCTCACTGCTTCTATGAGAAATGGATTATCTCTACAGAGTGAATGACACAGACCGATAAAAAAAATTCCTCAGACAAATTTTGAATTGAGAAATCAATTGCCATTGTGTGCACTGTGTGTCAACACGGTGTGGACGCTCTGGCATTTCCATTAATGAATCTTCTGGACGTGACCTTCAGAGCATCATGATACAATGACCCAGACATTATCTACTGCCTATCAACTGACAGTAAATATTACACGTGGTCTGGGAGGCGGGCGTGAGGTCAGTGGATGGACATGACACTGAAGCATAAGCTGACAATGTAGACTTAGTGTTGACAGACATCAGACTTCCAGAGCTGACAGCCTAAGAACATCTGGTTCATAGAGTGAGAAGTGACATCTGGTTGTGTGAGTAAATTAATTCATCGTTTCTCAAACGTTTAACTGAAGAGTCTTGTTTTTGGTTTCCCAATGGCGTATTAATTTAATTTAAAACAAGGAAAGGGAGAGTGTACATCTGCAGTATGGTTTATGTGAAAGGTTATAACGTAGTCAATTCAATCTGTATATTTGTTTGAAATAAGAAGAGTGGATTATTGAATTTTGTTTTATTGTTCTTGTTTTAAATTAATATAAAAAAAAAAAAAAAATTCCCACTTCGCACAAAACAAATGTTGTCTCCCAGTACAATTGATGAATTTGCAATCATGAGTTCTAACACTTCAACAAGTGTTATTTTCAAATACATAATTTTGTTAGTTAATTTTTTTTTTAATGGCGATCTGAATAATGAATACTAATGTCCCTAGCTTTTGTTGACCCTGTGAGCAGGCTACAAGGAGTGAACAGAGATACGTATAAGCTATTTCTTACTGAAATGAAGAGCACATTGAAAAACAAAAACATCAACTGTTTCATGCCATTAACAAAGAAATGAAACAAAACACTTTTGGTTTACTCTGTAGGGTAATACTAGAAAGCAATAACAACTAAAAAAAAGTCAACAGACTAAATGTATGTGTTTCGTATAGTGGCAGATTAGGTTACACGTACAAAAAATGTTAGGTTGAAATCGAATGGGTGTGGGAGAAATAACGTGCACAATTATCTACATGGGCAAAACCCCACATATTTAGCAATATTGGTTAATACTGAAGGATTAAAATTTCTCTTGTTAGTATCAAACAAAATAAAAAATTTGATATTTTTTATTGATTCATGTTTTGTAAGATACAAGAAATAATTGTGGAAAGTTTCAACTTGATCCCGGAATAGAGACTGTAAGAAATAACGTGTTCAAAGTTTTTACCAGACAGACAGACAGAGTGAGTTGATATCACCTTATTAAAAAAAAGATTATGTCTGTCCGTCTTTCTGTTACCTATTCGAAGGTAGGATTTAGTTTTACACCCAATGTAACACTTATTTAATAAAATTCCTTTACCCCAAAGCTCACTTTGTTTTCGCAATTTATACAAAACTCAGTAGTCAGCATCTCTTGTAGAACATCCTGTCATTAAAAAAAAAAAAGCAAACAAACAAAAAAAAACAATAACTCGGAGCACTAGGTGACTAGACAGATACAAATGTTGACCTGCAAACAAAAGATCGATCACTTGAAGCAGAGCACGTGGACAACAGGAACCAAGTCACGTGATGTAAAAACAGTTTGAACTGTGGTCAAGATTTGTTTGAAACTTGAATCAATTTCTTTTTTTTAAAGTTAAATTTAATATAATAAGCTCTTAGTTTTCTGGTTTCTTGTTTCAATATTCAAGAAATGTTCCGATTGTTTGATTCAATAACCCGTGTATGCATTGATGTATTAGAATTGAATTAAAGCCATCATCTGTTCTTTCATTTTCAGTTTCTTTCATGTCTTGTTCTGTCGTAAAACACTCATTGAAACATCACTTTGTAGCATGAACATCTATGGCCTCCTTTAGCCGCGAAGTGACAGTAGATCCTCACATGGAAATGGCATGAAAGTTTGGGCATTGGCTGTGGTCGAACAATGTCGCTCTCACAGACGCTCCATTCTCTCCGCGTGGCTGATCTATCCAAAGGAACGGCAAGTGCCGATACAGTTTGCGTTCAGCGGCATCCCACGCTCTGTTAGGGAGTAGAACTGTGTGCTGCGAACGGTCGCCGACTACAGATTTTTCCTAACGGTTGACTTTCGAAGCATTTTCCATGTTTAGTTTAACTGGAAAGCGACAGATGTATGAATTCAGTTTTCCTTCTCCCCAGGGCTGGTCCTAGAGATTGCGAGGGCCTATGCGAAACGGATTGCGCGGGGCCTAGTCTGGGTAGGGATAAGGATAATAAGAAAATTAAGATTTTTTGTTAGAAAATAAATTCGTTTTTGCATCTAATTCGTATTTTATTAAGTGCAAAATCAAGATTAAATTAACTTTACGAGCCATCTACATTAGAAGGTAGATTTCCAACATAAACCGATAAACATTCAGATCTGTCTTTTAGATTTTCTATAGACTATCAAAATAATCGCTTTTGATTTTTTTTTAAAGAGATCGAGATAGATTTAGATTTATATTTGTATGCCAATGACTATTACAGTAAATTAAGTATTGGAACCAACTGTTTTGGTTAAAATTCGCCCTATTATTTTTATTAAATGAAAGCTGACAATGCCTTTTATTTTAATCGCGAGTAGGATTGGCGTTTTCCATCTTGAGTGACACACCAAAATTACAATTTTGTCTATTTTTCAGAATATGTTTTGAGTTTTCAGGATATTTTAATAATTTAAGATTTTCATGACTTTTTCGTATGCTTTGCAATTTCAGGAGATTTCCAGTAGCTCCTGGAAAATCAGGAGACTTCGTAAATCATGTTATAAGTTAAAATGGTTTAATTTGATAATTTATAGTTAGCGCGGGGCCTATGAAAGTACGGGCCCACTGCGGCCCCATAAATTGCAGTGCCCTAAGACCGGCCCTGCTTCTCCCAGAGGGTTACCAGCTAAGGCTGATGAGCCCCTTCTGCCCCAAACTGGTTGAAACGCCAGTTACTCGCCTTTGCCCTTTCTCCTGCTAGTGTTTAGCAGCTCCGCCAGGCACAATATCTGTGCCACACTTGAAGGCTAGAGACGATCAGAGACAATTTGAGATGAACAGGTACTAGCATTTTAAAGGAAGTGAAGAGCTTATTTCATTACACCATTTCCGACAATGAAAACCTTACAGTTACAGAACTAACATCTAGATGTACTTTACATCACTTTGTAGCAATAACACCTGCATCTACCTTAAACGTACACATATTTCAAACCTTGAAAAATCAGTTTTGCTGTATACCAAACATTAACATTACGAAGCATAGTAGAGTAAAAGTAGTGTACATCATGTAAAGCCTCCAACCCACACTTAACGTGTATATTGTCCATAGTCATTAACCTCTTAGCATTCGTTCAGTAACACAGTGCTACCCACCTACCCAAACACGGCAAAATCTAATAGAATGGACATATGTAATCAGCTCAATCGTTATTAGACAACATTTACTCAATTACTCCAAAACTTTTCGCCACTATTCGTTGAGTACGTTGAAAACATTGGTTCTTAATTCATCAGTTGCCTCCCATTTAGACTGGAGTATAATCCTCCTGTCTCCTGAAAATAGGCACAACTTCTTAGACTCTATGATGTGTAATATTTGGATTTAGCATAATGCTAATTTTTTGTGTAAATCGATTTTGTATTTGTCCGCTGGAAGCCGTACAAAATACGTCCAGCATATGAAGGGGAAACTGTTCCAAGATGGAGACTTCCCATTGATTTGTTTATTGTATTCTTCTAAATTTGGCTCCTCGCCATCAGATTGAAAACACGACAATGTATTAATTCGGTAATGTTTACTTCGGGGATGAGGAGTTGGTCCGGAGGAATTGATTTTTATAAAGATCTTTAATTGGAGAAACCAGGGCAAGGCTGGGCGTGAAATGAGACAGAAGGAGACTCAGTTTTTAAATGAGATGGTCCACTGTTCACCAGATGTCAGTGCACAACTTATTACATTAAGTAGGCCTATATACAGATAGGCCTAATATTCACCAAATGTTTGTAGATCTATAAATTAGTCTAGAAGTAGATGGACAAACCTAGATTTAAAAAAATACTCACAAACATTGATACTAATTGAGTTTTGTTTTGCCTTCTAAAAGATAAGCAGGATGATCAGAAGACTGAATCATGTAAACCTTGCCTGTGTGGTGGACACCACAAAATAATCTTCTATTTCTTAAAGCATGCATCCTTGGAAGAGAAACAAGCTTCAATATAGACATCTTAAAGATATCCTATATTTGAGCTGAAAACACGATAGATCAGGAATCTGTGTAAATTGGAAAACACTAACCATAGATAAACACCAAAACCTTAAGGACATAAATGAGCTTTTCATAGAAACTCTACACAACCTAAGTTTAGATCAAATCATTAAAAAGCCAACTAGATTAAACAACACATTAGATCTCTTCTTAACCAACAGACCTGGATTAGTAGTTGATTATGATATTATCCATGGTCTATCAGACCATGAGATCATAAAAAATACACAGTCAGATTAAAGCAGTAGCCAATACAAAACCCAAAAGAAAAATCTTACTCTGGAATAAAGGTAACCTAACACAACTACACCAAGCTGCATTAAACTTTCAACAAACATTCTTTTTTTTTTAAAGCTTTTGACAAAGTTCACCACCATAGTTTGCTTAAAAAATTAAAATATTTCGGCATTAATGGTCCACTGCATCAGTGGATTAAAGATTCTCTGATAGGGAGAGAACAAACTGTAATAATAAATGGCTCTAAATCAACACCGATAACAGTAAACTCAGGTGTACCTCAAGGAACAGTCTTGGGTCCACTACTATTTTTAATTTACATAAATGATTTACCAAATTGCATTACTTCAGGAACAAAAGTCAGATTATTTGCAAACGATTGCATAATATATAGAACAATAAAAACAACACAAGACACAGATATTTTACAAAGAGAATTAGATGAATTACAGAAATGGGAATCAAATTGGAGCATCTCTTTCCACCCAGAAAAATGTCAGTTGTTAAGAGGAACAAAAAAACTAAAACAAATTAATTCCACTTATCTTATTCATGACAAACCAGTAACACAGACTAAAAACGCAAAATACCTAGGTGTTATAATAAATGAAAAACTGTCATGGAATCCACATATTGATGAAACTATAAAAAAATCAAACAAAGCATAAGGATTTATTAAAAGAAATTTCTATAAATCAAATAAGAACATAAAACTAAAATGTTATTTAACCTTGATTAGGCCCTCAACTCAAGAAAACATTAAGAAACTGGAACAGACACAAAATAGAGCAGTGAGATTCATAACAAATGAATATTCACATTTGACTAGAGTAACACCTTTAGTAAAATCACTAAATTTAGAAAGCCTTCAGGACAGAAGACTCAAAAGTAAAGTAGCAATTATACATAAAACACTGAACCATAATCTTCAAATACAAAAGCAAAATTTAATAAAATACTCTGAGAGACACAAAGATAAAGGCACATTCCTCGTCCCATATGCTAGGAAAAATTTGTACAAATACTCCTTCTTCCCTAGTGCTATTAGAGCATAGAATAGGCTGCCTGAGCTAGCCAGGAAAATCAGTGACTTGGCAGAATTTAAGTCATTGGTCAATATGCATGACTAAATGCATGACGCGTAGGACGTAATCATCTTCTTTTTTGAAGAAACGTCTGTATTATATAAGATAAGATAAGACTTGGACATCGGTTCTATGATGAGCGGAATTCTTCAAAGAAATTAGAGCAGCAAACGCTGCTGGATACATGAAACGTGAACGTTGTAGGTGTGCAATGACTACTCTTAAAAATATTTTAGTTTCTTATAAATAATTTTTAAAAAAGGTATATAAGTTATTTAGAATGCATGAATTTTTTTTAAAAACAATAACTGCAGTCTAATCAAATGACATTTGGATTCCGTTTTTATTTCTAATTTGTTTTAGTTAAAATTTTCGTTCAGTTTAACTGACATAACAAAATTGTTTAGATGAGTGCAGTGAATGCCATTTCTCTTTAGCTTTCGACCCACCCTCCGCTTATAAAACGTAATGCGTTATCACGCCTCCATCGTCTGCTGCTTTGAAAGCAAACAACGTTTAGCCCACTTACAAGTCAGCGTCCACCCGTCCCACCCCCTACCCCCCACACTCCGAGGATGCATCATTAAGAAGTGCCAAGGGGTTAGTCTTCAACGGCTTATTGAATCTTATGCGAAACATAGGCCAGTGATTCTTTCGCTACAGAGCATGCGCAAGTAGAAACATTTCAATAGAGAAACAAGCTGGTGACATTAAGCAAACATTTCATTTCACTTACATCCTCCCTTGGAGCTCTATATAGAACAGGTTCACTATAAACAAAGTTAAAACGCATATCAGAGAGTGTTAAAAAAAATGCGTGTAGAAACTAGCCTTAAACACCAATAGAGTTGCCTTGGAAAATTTGTATTGGCATTATTTTAAGCAATACAAATGGTGAAAGTACCTGGTGGCTGAACCTCGCTCTGTTAAATGATTTCTTTTATAAATTGTTCACATTTAAATTGCGGAGTGTAGATGGCTTTTACTTTAGTGCAAATGCTATTGCGGCCTACATAAGAGTGGCGCGCAAATGTTTAATTAGGCTTGTTTATGGAGGCATCAAAACCCTCACATGTTTGCAGACAAATGTTTTAGTCTGGTGACGTAAGCAATAAGACAGCGGAGTCTAGTTGTTGTTGTTTCCTTATGACGTTATTTTGGAACAATGTCCTTCTCAAAAGATTTAAAGCCAAAATTAATTTTTCGTTAATGAAAGATTTTAAAATCAATATGACAGTCGACCTCGAGTTTATCCGATGTGGCCAAATAGCTGATATTTTTGTTTCTCATTGAAATACATACGACTTGTAATTTGAAAGAAAATCGTTAGAGCATTCTTCGAAATAAAATGTATATTTATAAATAAATATATACATATACAAATGGCTGGTAATAGAGTATATGATGCATGACATGTCTGTGAGACATCTTTCAAGGGACAGTACTTATATGTTAACATCAGAAAAATAAATGGAAAGATGGTCAAATGAGAGCACGCGATCCAATGGAAAGAAAAAAAATTTGCAACATTCACGTCATGATATTGAATGAGACCTATTTTTAGAACTTTCCCGAACCTGTAGGATAGTTAACACGGGAAAAAAATCATGCCATTAGCGCAATACAATGACATAACCTCATGAAGAGGTTACTCAATAACTTATGGTAGTTGCAGGCTCTAGAAGTGTCTGCACTGGTGTGTCGGGTTTTACCTTTAAAGTCAAAGTCAAGTTAACATCAATCATCCATTCGCTCTTTTGACATTTTTTTTTATTTGATCTTTTAAAAATCTTTTCCAGCTCCCCCCCTCCCCTCTCTCTCTCTTCCAATGCACTTTTGTTCTCACTCTTTCATCTTCTAAATTATTAAATACATGGATTTCCTGTTTTCAACTTTCTCTCTCTCTCCCTCTCTCTCTCTCTCATTGTCTCTCACATTTTCTTTTTTAGTATAGCTCCCCCAGCTTTCTCTCTCTTTCTCTCTCTCGCTTTATCTCTCTCTCTCTCTTTCTCGCTTTATCTCTCTCTCGCTTTATCTCTCTCTCTCTTTATCTCTCTCTCATTTTATATCTCTCTCTTTATATCTCTCTCTTTCTCTCTCTCGCTTTATCTCTCTTTATCTCTCTCGCTTTATCTTTCTCTCTCGCTTTATCTCTCTCTCTTTCTTTTCAATATTTTGACATCCTTTTTCTATTTGTCTCAAATCGCGTATTTTTTTCTCCAATGTTTCCTTTCTTCTGACAAATTTTCCTATTCTTAAAGACTTTTTCTTTCATTCTTTAATTACTTATTCTTTACATTCTCTTCTTTCTTTCTAGCTCATCCCTCTCTCTTTCTCTCTCAAACAATCTATCGCTGTCTCTCTTTTGCTCTCTCTTTCTCTATTTTTAAAGCAATGTTTTTGTTTTAATTAAAACTAGATTTACCCCCTTTAAAAACAACAAAAAAAAAACAACAAAAAACAAGCACACACACACACACACACAACAATAACAACCTAAAGACAGCGACTGTTCTAATGACAGGAAATAGTTTTATGATCTTACACGAGGGATGACTCTGATAATGTCAGCCAACCTGACAGACACCGTCAGCTATTTCCAGCCTTGACGAGACTCCTACAGGTGTAGCTAAATCTAAGTGTAACTTTTTCCACGCTGAAATCACCTCGTCTTCTTGGTCTACATCTGTATCAACATTTCAGTTCTCTTTTAACTTACCGGATACCTCTGGCTACCTCTGGATTACCTCTACATGTATCACTTAATGAGTTTGATTATTACTCACAGCCTGCCACCAATAAAACTAATGTGTTTATAGTCTCCAAATAGTCTCCGCCCTACTTTCTAAAGCTGTAAATGAAACAATTTATCTTTAAATTTCGTTTAGTAAAAAGTAAAGATTATCTGTCAAATGTAGGCCTACAGTTTATGTGGAATTTGTAAAAAAAGAAACATCCTTTGAACGTCCATATATCTATCATAAAGCTACAACCAGACATTTTATATGGGAAGAAAGGAAAGATAACCCTAGGACGAAAAAAAATAGAATAGGTTTTAAGAGTGTTTTTTTTCTCACTTACTTCAGTTTTTGCCAGTCAAGTCCTTTCAGAAGTCTTGTGATGATTTCCTGGAGCTACCTAACCCTGATTATAACTTGTTTGTATTCTATTCTGAACAGACCTGGGGACTCACTTACTTTACATGAGAAGGGCTGTAGTGAGTGACGTTGGAAACACATGGAGACTAAAAAGAAGCAATTAGATTGACTTAGATCTAAGTACCTGAAGCAATAGATTGACTTAGATCTAAGTACCTGAAGCAATAGATTGACTTAGATCTAAGTACCTGAAGCAATTAGATTTACTTAGATCTAAGAACCTGAAGCAATAGATTTACTTAGATCTAATTACCTGAAGCAATTAGATTTACTTAGATCTAAGTACCTAAAGCAATTAGATTTACTTAGATCTAAGTACCTGAAGCAATTAGATTTACTTAGATCTAAGTACCTGAAGCAATTAGATTTACTTAGATCTAAGTACCTGAAGCAATTAGATTTACTTAGATCTAAGTACCTGAAGCAATAGATTTACTTAGATCTAAGTACCTGAAGCAATTAGATTTACTTAGATCTAAGTACCTGAAGCAATTAGATTTACTTAGATCTAAGTACCTGAAGCAATAGATTTACTTAGATCTAAGTACCTGAAGCAATAGATTTACTTAGATCTAAGTACCTGAAGCAATAGATTTACTTAGATCTAAGTACCTGAAGCAATTAGATTGACTTAGATCTAAGTACCTGAAGCAATTAGATTGACTTAGATCTAAGTACCTGAAGCAATTAGATTTACTTAGATCTAAGTACCTGAAGCAATTAGATTTACTTAGATCTAAGTACCTGAAGCAATTAGATTTACTTAGATCTAAGTACCTGAAGCAATTAGATTGACTTAGATCTAAGTACCTGAAGCAATTAGATTTACTTAGATCTAAGTACCTGAAGCAATTAGATTTACTTAGATCTAAGTACCTGAAGCAATTAGATTTACTTAGATCTAAGTACCTGAAGCAATTAGATTGACTTAGATCTAAGTACCTGAAGCAAATGTTGTTTTGCTCAATTAAATATTTCCTTGATCTTGATCATTCTAAAAGAATCACTTTAACAGTTCAAGTTCATAAGCGTGTTATTCAACAATTTTGTCCCATCCACTCTTCAAAATGTAAATCTCAGAGCTACAAGACATAAATGTAAAAGGTCTACAAGCAATAAATTTAAAAGGTCTACAAGCAATAAATTTAAAAGGTCTACAAGCAATAAATTTAAAAGCTATACAAGCAATAAATTTAAAAGGTATACAAGCAATAAATTTAAAAGGTCTACAAGCAATAAATTTAAAAGGTCTACAAGCAATAAATTTAAAAGCTATACAAGCAATAAATTTAAAAGGTCTACAAGCAATAAATTTAAAAGGTCTACAAGTAATAAATTTAAAAGGTCAAAATGAAATACATTTAAAAGATCTAAATGAAATACATTTTAAAAGTCTAAATGAAATACATTTAAAAGGTCAAAAAGAAATTCATTTAAAAGGTCTAAATGAAATACATTTAAAAGATCTAAATGAAATACATTTAAAAAGTCTAAATGAAATACATTTAAAAGGTCAAAAAGAAATTCATTTAAAAGGTCTAAATGAAATACATTTAAAAGATCTAAATGAAATACATTTAAAAAGTCTAAATGAAATACATTTAAAAGGTCCAAATGAAATACATTTAAAAGATCTAAATGAAATACATTTAAAAAGTCTAAATAAAATACATTTAAAAGGTCTAAAAGAAATACATTTAAAAGGTCTAAATGAAATACATTTAAAAGATCTAAATGAAATACATTTTAAAAGTCTAAATGAAATACATTTTAAAAGTCTAAATGAAATACATTTAAAAGTCTAAATGAAATACATTTAAAAGATCTAAATGAAATACATTTAAAAGATCCAAATGAAATACATTTAAAAGGTCCAAATGAAATACATTTAAAATGCCTAAATGAAATACATTTAAAAGGTCTAAATGAAATACATTTAAAAGTCTAAATGAAATACATTGAAAAGGTTTAAATGAAATACATTTAAAAGGCCTAAATGAAATACATTGAAAAGGTCTAAATGAAATACATTTAAAAGGCCTAAATGAAATACATTTAAAAGGTCCAAATGAAATACATTTAAAAGATCTAAATGAAATACATTTAAAAGTCTAAATGAAATACATTTAAAAGTCTAAATGAAATACATTGAAAAGGTCTAAATGAAATACATTGAAAAGGTCTAAATGAAATACATTTAAAATGCCTAAATGAAATACATTGAAAAGGTCCAAATGAAATACATTTAAAAGGTCTAAATGAAATACATTTAAAAGTCTAAATGAAATACATTGAAAAGGTCTAAATGAAATACATTGAAAAGGTTTAAATGAAATACATTTAAAAGGCCTAAATGAAATACATTGAAAAGGTTTAAATGAAATACATTTAAAAGGCCTAAATGAAATACATTGAAAAGGTCCAAATGAAATACATTGAAAAGATCTAAATGAAATACATTTAAAAGTCTAAATGAAATACATTTAAAAGTCTAAATGAAATACATTGAAAAGGTCTAAATGAAATACATTGAAAAGGTCTAAATGAAATACATTTAAAATGCCTAAATGAAATACATTGAAAAGGTCCAAATGAAATACATTTAAAAGGTCTAAATGAAATACATTTAAAAGTCTAAATGAAATACATTGAAAAGGTCTAAATGAAATACATTGAAAAGGTCTAAATGAAATACATTTAAAAGGCCTAAATGAAATACATTGAAAAGGTCTAAATGAAATACATTTAAAAGGCCTAAATGAAATACACTGAAAAGGTCTAAATGAAATACATTTAAAAGGTCTATAAGAAGTAATAGCGTTAAGGTCGACAGAGATAAAAATAAATGAACCATTAGAGATATAGAAACAAACTCTAACGTTTCCCCCCCCTCTCGTGACCTAATGAGTTTGATGATGACCCCCCTCTCTCGTGATCGTGACCTAATGAGTTTGATGATGACCCCCTCTCTCGTGACCTAATGAGTATGATGATGACCCCCTCTCTCGTGACCTAATGAGTATGATGATGACCCCTCTCTCTCGTGACCTAATGAGTATGATGATGACCCCCTCTCTCGTGACCTAATAAGTATGATGATGACCCCCCTCTCTCGTGACCTAATGAATATGATGATGACCCCTCTCTCTCGTGACCTAATGAGTATGATGATGACCCCCTCTCTCGTGACCTAATGAGTATGATGATGACCCCCCTCTCTCGTGACCTAATGAATATGATGATGACCCCCCTCTCTTGTGACCTAAAGAGTATAATGATAACCCTCCTCTCTCGTGACCTAATGAGTATGATGATGACCCCCCTTCTCTCGTGACCTAATGAGTATGATGATGACCCTCCTCTCTCGTGACCTAATGAGTATGATGATGACTTCCCTCTCTCGTGACCTAAAGAGTATGATGATGAACTTGTCATATAGGGACCTTGAGAGACGAAAGTATCAGAAAAAAAAACGTGTTCATTTATTTATAGTTCGTCTGTGTTACTTTGGCTTGTGATTTTTTATCTTGTGTTACTTTGACTTGCGTTACTTTGACTTATGTTACTTTGACTTGGGATGTGCAAAATATTTTTAGATTATTCTTTTAATCCTTGGGATCCTGCGTAATCAATTCATTCAGAAATTGTGTCCCGAACAAATCACACATTGAAATTCACCACTCTTTGTATGACATTGGAAATTACCTTGAGTTTAGAGCAAATTTTTTTTCCAATGCCCTTTGTATCTTACATGGTCAAACATGCTCAGTGAGCGCTCTGGTCTAATCTCTTTTTTTTTAATCTGTGTACTGAGGTGGGCATCTTTTATAAAAAAAATAAAGATAGACTAAAATAATACTATTAGATCTATGTGGGAGAAGGGAGATTGCCTCACTTTCATACCTTGGGCACATGATTGTACGGATATACTAGTTACGATCTAAGTCCTGCTATAACTAAGCCATGTAACACGCGAACACGCAATGAAATATCATGATGTAAATATCAGATGTGTAGGTCTCATACATGTTGCTGACACCAGCGATTGATGTGTTCTAACTTGACATTCACGCCTGCCATGATAGAAAATGGCGGCATGTTTTTACATTTCATGTTTGGAGAGATTTTATCCATGGTAAAAGACAGAGAGGAATGTAGAAACACGCTCAACAGATCGTGTGTGGTGCCCCAACGGTCCAACAGGATAGGAGAGTGAGGTTAGTTAGGAGTAGAGGCCAGATCATGATATCAAAGGACACAGAATGACAGAATACCCAAAAACGATGAGTATTGGAAATATGGAAAAATAAATACAGTACTCATTTTTTAAGGTGAGAAAATAAAACAGGTTCTCAATACGAAATATAGTTCAGTGATTCTAGCAATACAAATTGTAAATACTTGCTTAAGATTATAGGAT